>KZ308944.1:294664-327245 GCA_000376725.2 Ladona fulva | reverse complement strand
ACACGTGAACGCGCAGTGATCTCAAAACCATTTCGTTGCATAAATGAAAGCTAACTTCCCAAATGAAAGGTAACATCCCTCTCCGGTGACATTCGCATGAACTTGGACTGCGATCGAGATCACTGAGAGCATTTCGTCAAAACATCCTGGATATTTAAAAAAAGAACGGTGCTAATGTCTCCGCTAAATGCATATGCAGCTTTAATTCCCTGGCACAACGCGAGATGTCTTTCTCCTTCCCGGAACGCGAGCCCATAAATGTTGGAGGGAATTCACTCTTCCACATCCCCCTGACACGCCTCGCTCTCCTGCGTGCGTGTGTGACGCCATGCGAGAAAGAGAGAGCAAGTGGTGCGGGAAATAAAAAAGGGAAGGGGCTCAAGAAACAAAAAAGTAACGAGGAATTCTGTTCCGCGGGAATGGAATGAACGGTTGAGAGAAACACAATCAAAAGAAAAGGGAATGAGGAATGTTGTGAGAGATTGTATGTGAGTACCCGTACGTATTGCATGTATTTTCAGGTGCCTTTTTTCTTCTCTCAGTCGGTCTTGGAGAAGAAAGACATGGGAGAGGGGACGAAATTGGAGGAAGAGCGGAGGATATAAAACAAGGAAAGGTAGCGCTCCGAAAAAGAGGGGAAAAAGGAGACCCGGTGGTGACAGCGCCTCGGCTGAGTGGCCAAGGAGCGGTAAAAACAATGGAAGGACGTGAAATGGCGGTAACAACGGACAAAAAAGGAGAGTCGTAGTTGAGCTTTCTTCCACTGAACGCCACTGCTAATCACTAAGTTGACGTAAACGAATATTATATATTTCTTCTGTCTGTACCAAAATTATAGCAGAGAAATTTAATATTGTTTATTTATTTATTTATTTAATCAGAATCTCACATACAGCATTAACATGCCAATTTAAAGTGAAATGCAATAAAAATATAATAAAAATATGTACATAAGTAAGGTAACAAACATAAATTAATAAAAAGTGACAAAAAATAAAGGGGGAAGAAAACGAACAGGAAAGTTGATTTTAAAATTATACGGATCTGGAGTGTGTTAGGCTGAGGGTCAAAAATTTTCGTTTCGAGAGAGAAAAAGGGTCTATAAAAGAAGGAATTGAGTTTAACAGAGATGGAAGACGAAAGAAAAGGGAGCGCTTTATGAGAGAAAGTCTAGGAGTAGAACAGTGAAGTAAAGAAGTTAAACGGGTAGATCTATTTGGGACACGATAGTTGAGAAGAGAAGTTAAGGGAGGACAGTCAAGAAGGGAGTTTAGCAGTGAGTGTAGCAAGGATAAATCATGTTTAGATCTTGTGACAGAAAGAGATTCCAAGGATAGAGAAGATAATATAGTATTCTTAGAGGCTTGACGGAAGGAGGGAACTCTGGCTTTAACAATTCTGAGGAAGAAGTTAGTGATTCTGTCTAATGAGGAAAGATTAGTTGGAGAGGACATAGCCCAGATAGGGGAGCAATAAGATATAGTAGGAAGGATGAAAGAAGAAAAGTATAGGGAAAGAGCCCGAGGGTCTTTGATGTCAGTGAAACGATAAAGTAGGCCTAGAAGAGAAAGTGCACGATTTTTAATTTTAGTTACATGTTCAGAATATGTTAATTTATTGTCAACTGTAACACCCAGATCCTTTTGTTGCATTACTCTTGGGAGAGCTATTTCATTTAACTTATAATTATACTCAATCGGTTTTTTTAACCCTATAGACATAATATGGCATTTATCAATGTTTAAATTTAATTTCCAGTCGTCACACCACTGAGTTATTTTATTTAACGTTCTCTGAAATTGTTCACAATCCGCTACCTTTGTCACACTGGTAAAGAGTTTGCAATCATCAGCATACAGTAAAATATTCTCCTCCGTAGGGGGTATTGAGACTAGATCATCAACAAAGAGGTTGAATAGATATGGGCTTAGAGAACTGCCCTGAGGAACGCCCGAAGTGACAGTAACAGAGCTGGATTTAGCGTCTGGAAGTTTGACACATTGCATTCGATTAGTTAGGAAGCTTGATAACAGCTGTAAGAATTTTCCGTGAATGTTAAAGCGATGGGCAAGTTTGAATAATAATAACTCGTGATCAAGGGAATCAAAAGCTTTGGAGAAATCAAGGAATATAGTATCTAATTGTGCCTTATGTTGAATTGCATTTATGGCGTGATTTTGAAAAACAGCTAAATTTGTTAAGCACGAGCGACCAGGTAAAAAGCCATGTTGGCAGGTAGAGAGATGGGGGGATGTAAAGTAATATAAACGGTTTAGGATGATTTTTTCGCAAATGGAGGAGAAAATGGGTAAAATGGATATTGGGCGGTAATTGGTCACATCTGCTTTGGGACCAGACTTATGGATGGGAGTAATGTTGGCTGTCTTCCACTGTGTGGGAAAGGTTCCGGAGGAGAAGCAACGATTGTAGATTATACACAGGGGGGTGGCAAGAGACGAAGCACAGTTACGGATAAGTATAGGGGGAATACCATCAGAACCCGGAGAACGGTAGGGAGAGATCTTGGAAATGTATTGAAACACTTCGTTAGGAGAGGTTTGCAGTTGGGATAGCGAATGGCTGCATATAGAAGAAATATTATTCTGGGGGGTGATATCAGGGAGAGAATTTGAAGAACTGGCTAAACAGTCCGTGTAATAATTTAAAAGTAATTCAGCCCTTTGATGACCAATTGCAGAAGCGTTTCCATAGTGAACTTCTTCAGGAATTCTGGAGTGCGGTTTTCGGCCATTGATATAAGACCAGAACTTCTTGGGGTTGTTCGGGATGGACTCCGAGATGCTTTTTAAGTATTCCGAATAATCACGTCGCATGAGCGATTAAGTTAATCGGCGAAGATCAGTGTACACTTTTCTAGTCTGATCACTCGGATATTTCTTCCAAGCGTACCACGCACGGTTTTTATTGTTTAAGTGGAATTTAGTTTCACTTTTGAACCAAGTAGGAAATCTATATGCAGCATCATTCCGCGGATTGACCGAGGTCGCACGGTTTGGAGTTGGGTGGAGGGTATAAACCGTCTGCTGAGGAATTTCTGCCGGACAAGGGAGTTGACTTTGTTGAACTGCGGCATGTTCTCGACTCGTGTAGGGCACCCCTGAACCGCTCCGGAGTTCATTATGCGGCCGAGGCTGCGGGTAAGGCTGTGAGTAGGGTGTTTAGGCATGTGGGTGTTTTTTTAGGTTATAGAAAGGCAAAATAATATATACGAATGTAGTATCGAATAGCATAGAGCTCAGATTAGGAAACGAAAACACCCATATAGAGAGGAATAATGAATCGAAGCGCGAGTACCGAATGAAAAAGGGTGGTATTGATACATACAAAAAAGAAAAATCAGCAGAAAAAATTATTAGCAATGATAAGATAAGAATCTCTGATTTAATAAACGATAGTGGAGATTTAAAAAGTGAAACGAGATGTGTAATGAGTGATTAAAAATTATAGTCGTGAATTGTAGAAGCGTACGTAATAAGCAGGCCGAGTTTCTCACTCTCGCGAGACGCAGTTCCGCAGATATTGTATTGGGAACCGAAACTTGGTTGATTGAAGAAATTGGGTCGAGTGAGATCTTTCCTCCAGACTCTCTTATTTAACGTAAAGATTGATTGAGTAGAATAGGCGGAAGTGTGTTTATAGCAGTTAAAGACCATTTGCAGAGCCAACGCGTAGAATTTATAGTGGATACCACGAGCGAAATGGTCTGGTGTTCGGTTGTAGGAAACAACGTATCTAAGATTCTCCTTTTACCGTCCTCCCGATGACGTACTCGACAGTTTGGATGATATATCCGAATCCTTGCGAGTAATCAGAGATAAAGTAAAGGATCCTATCATCGCCGTAGGAGGAGATTTTAACTTACCTAACATTGATTGGGAGAATGTAACTTATTCGAAACTTAGTAGAGAGAAAAAATATCTCAGAAATTAATAGATAATTTCTCGTTACACGATCTAGAGCAAGTTAACATGATTATTACCCGAACGAATCCTGAAGGTCAAGGAAACATTCTGGATTTATTAGCCACCTCCTATCCACATATGACTAGCCTCGATATAGTTGACGGAATTTCAGATCATGACGTGATACTGGCTGAGATGAAAATAACAATAGTTACACCTCTTAAACCGCCAAGGCAAATATATGTATTTAGCAAGTGTAATTTTTCGGAATTCAGGAAATACATTAACGAATGTAGGGATGATTTTAGCCACTTTGTGGGTGAGAACAGTCGTTGATAGCTGGAATGAGTTTCTCCGTATCATCAAAGATGGTTTAGCTAAATATGTACCGACTAAGAGAGCGTAAGGATCAACGCTGGACGAAGCGTAAGCTAAGATCAATGCATAGGAAGCAAAGGCTTATTCATTTCCCTTTGAAGAAACTTAAAGCATGCGATGCTAATCTAGAGACAGAGCAGGAAAAATATAGACACATGCGTAAGCTAATCAAGGAAGAAGCTCGAAATGAATTTCAGGAACATAGATCTAAAACCTTATTAGAATCATTGAGCGGCGATCAGAAAGAATTTTGGTCATATGTGCGTGAAAATCTTGGAGGTGAGTCTTCCGTACCCAGCCTAATTAACGAGGAGGGAGTTGCTATTGCTATATATAAAATTCTAAATTCTAAAGCAGCGATCCCACCTTATAGTTAGGAACATGCACCATCCGGACGTTGTTTGGCAAGAATTCTACCGATTTTTCCAGACAAACTGGCAACAAATGGAAGGCAGGCTGGTTGGTTTCTCCTCCGGTGTCACTGTTTTTGTCTGCTGGGTTGCCTTTCGGATAGCTGCATTGACATCACCCATGGGATGGCCGTTTTGTGTGAGAGTAGTCCTTAGAAAGTGGATCTCTCTCCCTAGATTCACCTTATCTGGAATAGAGATTGTCCTGTACGCCAGGGTGGTTATAACTCCCTTTTCATTGCCGGATGGTGATGGCTGGCTCCATTTAAATGCCAGTCAGTATTGGTCGGTTGGCAAACACAATGGCCTAGGGATCCGTCTTCTTTTTGCTGACTAGCACGTCAAGGTAGTGGAGGGAGCCCTCTTTTTCCACTTCCATTGTAAACCTTATGTTCGGGTGTTGGTTGCTCAGATGGTCCAGGAAACCGTCAAGCGCTTCTTTTCCGTGGGGCCAGATCAAAAACTTGTACGCGTATCTTAGGAAGCATTTGGGTTTCAATGGTGCCGATTGGAGTACGTTCTCCTCAAAAATCCTCCATAAATAGGTTAGCTACCGCGGGAGAACGAGGTGAGCCCATTGGTATACCATCACACTGTTCAAAATACTTCTCCTGGTTCACAAAGGCTCTTCCAGGGCTCTAGCCGTGCCAAGGAGGACATTGTACTATTGTCAAAATAGTACTATTGTTAAAAGTGCTTCGACTGCTTTAGTCATTTCGCACATAGGCCCCCACCGGGAATCGAACCCGGGACCGCTTTCGCCGAAGTTAAAAGCGTTGTCCACTTGGCTATCCGGGAGCCCTAGGAGGACATTATGTTGCTTAGGATGGGAAGGAGTGGTTGAACATGACATCACATCTTCATTCGTAGACCTAAGTTCGTTTGCTATTACCATTGCCGTTTTTGTTAAATAGCTATATTCGGAGGGTTTGCCTCTGCTCCCCGAAGACTGAGAGTTGGAATCAACACTACCACGTACGGTCATGGCACGCAATAAAGAATGATGTTTCTTAGAACAGTATCTACGCACAAACTTGGATAAGCATTGACTAACTTTGTGTACTGCAGCCACACAGTTAAAGCTAAGGTTTTTAGATTTAACAAACTATTTTCTCTAGTCCGTAGATAACGCCTTCAATTGAGCACACTGATGTAACCTGTGTTCCTGTGTACAGCTATGAGATTTTATTACACTGCCCGAATTACCAGAGGATACAGCTCCTAATGATGTTTTTTGAATTTTGGGTTTAATTTCTGCAAAAATCTTTTGATTCTTATCAATAGTAACTTGTCTTGGCCCTGATGATTGTAGAATGTTGAAGTTCTTGCGGCCAAATTCCAATAATACATTGACAGACGGGAAAGTTAAGTTTCAATTTTCAATTGCAAACTGTTTCTTGACATTCTTATCTAAAGATCTAGATGTAAGGTAGAAGTACATACATTCCGATACATTCGGAATTCTCATCGCCTGCAACGCACAAAGATCTTCAGAGAACGTATCGATATGTTGCTGCAATGATTGAACGGATTTTCCCTGTATGCGAGGAAAATTAAATATCTTGTCAAGATAGTTAAAGGCCAACCGGCGCGGATTGTCGCATTGTTTCACAAGAGTTTCCCATGCAATCACGTAATTATCAGAGATAAGTGGAATACTAGATACCAAAGATAGGACCTGTCCCTTTACTCTGGATACCACATTATGATATTTTTCAGTATCTGATAGTAGTAGTTGATTTTAAGGTGCTTCGACAGCTGAGTTCATTTTGCACCTATCCGATATTCGATAGTCCGGTATCCGATAGTCGGGGGGTTCTGGTGAACCAGGCTATGATAGATGTCGTGAAATTGTTTGGATGTCTCTAATCGGCCGTCAAACACAAATATTAATTCTGGGCTAACGCAGCGATTGAAGAGGCTGTTCAATACGTTGGGAAGGAGGCGACTTAGGGAAGATTCGAATCGCAAAATTGGTACCAAGTTTCCACTTTCTCCTCAACGGCTAATTCGACCTTATCAATCTGCAAGTTGGATTCTATAATTTTCTCCCTGACTTGGACTGTCAATTCATTGAAATTTCCTTAATCCTATAAACTGCAGGTGTTCTGGCCTAATATTGTGGAACGCCATCTAAAAACAATTCCAAACGTATGTATTCGTATTTTTCACAAGTTTATTTTGGTTGATCTGAAATTGTTAAGAATGGTGTTCTCGCCCATTGTTAGCATTCACGCTTTTCCTGTATATGTCAAATGAATGTATGTTTTTGAGGGCAGCGGAAAGAAAAAAAATAATTTAAATCGTCGCTTAATATTTATGTTATCAGAATTAAGCTCATACTTAATAATTATCGGGGAGAGTCCATTTTTAGGTAGTGGACGAAGTCTCGAGGACACAAGGCAACTCCCTCAGTAATTGACTTTTGTCACCTAAGTTTTCTTTGAATACAAGTACAAACATCACACTTTCAGACGAACAAAAGATCTGCGAGTGACACGGTCATTAAAGCACAATGTTTTGCGTTTTCTGGAAGACACACGCTTAGGTGTAAGGTGAGGCGGTCTTACTTACAAAGGTTCGGATAGGAATAATGACTCTCTCTTAAAGAGATGACTATTTTCATACATAAGGTAGATACATAGATTGACCCTTTATTGGCGAGTGAGCCTCTCTCTCAACTAACGTCGTATGTCGCCTATCGTCTAATACTTACAAGGATTGAAACAATAAACAAGGAAGGAGTAGTGTGTGGGAAGAAAACCTATGCAACTTAAGGTTGATAAAGAAAAACACCACATTATGAGTAAACGCAGAGAAGGGGGGAGAAAATAAACACACGAAAACACAGTAGAAAAATTACAAAGCAATTATACAATNAGTACATCACCTCCTAATAACATCAGACCCGATAATAACGTCACTCAGAAGATCTCCGAAAACAAAAGGAAAGAGCATTCCTGATGAAGTTTTAAATTTGCTTTCAGCAGCAAAGTTAATTTACCGTAACACGGATTTCTAGTAATATTGTTGAAGCGAAATTAATTTTGGATTTCTGACCTGGATTATTAAAATAAATTTAACACTCCTGAAGCTGTTTCATTCCATTGCTTTAAATTCCTCTTCTGAAGTATGAGTACCTCTCCTATAAAAAAAAACCAATGATGTAAAGTATTAGACTGAGGTTAGCAGATAAGTGAAGTATGTAAAAGTAAAATTAAGTTTAAATTCCGTTTAGGAGTTAGGAATTTGTTTCTTTATAGCATCAAAACTTCTATCCTTCAATGCCATTTCAGGTATGTCAAGCTATCTAACACTATATTAGCATTAAAAATTAAACNTTTCTTTCTGATTATACAGTATATCACAAGGACAGAGACGGCAGATTAAGGGATGGAGTATTTATCACTGTAAGAAATACTTTAAATAGTCATAATAGCCGAGTGAGCCGTGAGATGATCTTGTATTCAGTGTCCGATAAGCATGATAATAAAACGATGGTAATAAAACGTATTTCTGTTCTTTTCATCGTCCCCCCGATGGAGATGACGAATCCATAGTGGATCTGTACGAGGAACTTAAAATCTATAAGAGTAAATCCGACGCCACCGTTTTCGTAAGAGGTGATTTTTATCTTCCTGATGTAAACTGAATAAATATACTGGTCTTACCATCGCTAGACAGGAGGCAAGTAATTGTCCGTTATACGAGTACATCTCGTTTACGACAATGGAAGCAGAGTATCAGATTCTCGCGAAAAGGCAGATATTCTTAATCAACATTTTAAAAATTTTCATATCAGATGACGGTCGTGTATACGGATTTCCTTGTAGCATTAGGTCGAAAACGAGTAGGTAAGTTGGGACTAATTGAGACAGGTATTATAAAACTTTTCCTTCAGATCGATGGTAAAAAATCTCTAGGAATTACTGCCCTCGTTATATCTACAATTGCAAATGAGCTTGCTCCCCTCCTTCTTGCATTCTTTACGAAATCTTTAGACGAACGTACGGTTCCGATCTAACGAAAGAAAGCACACACGTGCCGAAAAAGGGAGTAAGTCTAAACCTGACAAGTTTCGACCGACATCGCTGACTTCGATGTTTTGTAAAATTCTAAAGCACGTAATATTGCTGTTATTTGATGCATTTCCTTATGCCGAGGAAACGCATCATGCGATGATGACGCGATTATGCGCAGTCAACATGGTTATACTAAATGGCGCTCCTGTGAGTCAGCACTAATTGATCACAATATAATGCGAGCAGCCGACGAAGGTTTTAGCACAGACGCCATATTATTGGATTTTTGGAAAGCATTCGATACAGTGCCATAATAACAATAATAATAATTTATTTCATCACAAAACATTCAGGTACACAGAAAATTCTGCATTAAACAGGTGACATGTCAAAATTAAAATCAAAAAGACCACATTGCTCGTACATGAATTACATTACGTAAAAGTACATATTTTAGAGACACAAAACTTTTACAAAGAAAATTTGCATATAAAACATACAAAGGAAATTTACATAGTAAAACCTGTCAAATCCTACTATTTAGTACCACTTATCATTATATCCAACAGAATAGATTCTTTATCTAATAGATATTCGTCGAATTAATAATTACACTTCTTTAACAATATTTTCTTAAGTGTCCTGAAATCTGTTTTCCTTTGTATCGTATTTTTGCAAGAATGTTTTAGGAATTGTAAATCTGTATGTCTATGTAATATGGGGTTGTTTCAAACATGCTGAGACGATGATTACTCATTGTTTCTTCTGATGCCATAGTTATGTAGTGAATTGCTCTTTCCGAATATTTACTTATCTTTATTTGCATTCGTTATTAATTCTTAAATATAAATGCAAAGGAAGGGATGAATCTCGAGTTTTCTAAAAATTGGCTTACATGAGTCTCTGTATTTGGAGAATACCATTTTGCATCTTTTTTTGTTTTTAAAAAATAGTTTTCCTTCCTGTGTCTATTCCCCACAGTATGATTTCAAATTATAATATTGAGCGAAAGTAACCATAATACATCGCTAGTCTTGTTGGCATATTAGTGATGGGAGAAATACAAGGGATATTGAAACAGGCTCTGTTCAGTTATTTTACAATGTAATTGATCTGTTGTATCCAATCTTCATATCCATCTCTAATTTATACATCACTATTCAGCAATATCATTATCGAGTACAGTTACAATAACAGTACGGCTCGGTACAATAATAATAATACTATTAAGGTAGAAGGATTTTCTCAAATTTCTCCACCATTATTACTGGCGTCACAAAATAAACATTCAACTTAACCTAATTCACCTACATATCATTACATAAATCCACATTCTTCTGAATACTTGAATTCACTATATTTTACCTAAAAAAAACACCATATTTTTACTGATATCTTTTCTTTTTACTGAACTTTTATTCTTTGACTTTTACTGAAGTCTTTTGATTCATTAGTATTTTCATGTTTCCCATCAATAATTCTGTTTATGTTTGGACGGTTGTCCAAACATAAACAGAATTATTGTTTGAAATGGCAAATAGAGCAAGATATTTTATTTCTATACAAATATCATTAAGTAGTTGACTATTACAGTCGCATTAGCAATCATCGAGAAGAGAATCATCCAAATTGACATTCACGGAAAAAGCCGTCACTTCTGGAATTTCGACATGACGAGGAACTAAACCACAATGTGGTGACTGGTTTCGGCTAGTAATAACCATCTTTATCTTATGTTGGAGACGACTATTACTAGCCGAAACTAGTCGTCGAACATTGTGTATCAGTAAAAATTCTAAAACTTCTGGCTGGGATAAAACGTTTATTCAACAATTCCTCGTCACAAGAAATAACGGATAAGTTTCGAATTTTGAGACAGGTCAATGACCTTTTTGGGGCGCAAAATGCAAGATCGTCTCACGAATAAGATATGATGCGGTTGTGACCGTCAAAAAACCAACTGAGATTGAAATTCGTTCCCTTCACACGTGTTAATGAATGAAAAAATGAGGTTTTGCGCTTTGGAAGATCGAAAATTGATTGTAATCTTAGGGAATCTTATCCCTGACTGGCTTCGAACCAGGATCTTCCTTAAGACGACAGTAGTTTCCCTGGAACTTTCCACATTACCCCCAGATAGCTAAGTGGGCTGCGCCTTCGCCTTTGGTGGAAGCGGTCACGGGTTCGATTCCCGGTGGGAGCTTATTTAAATTTACATTAGTACTCCGCAAGCCGCCAAAAGGCGTACGGCAGGGGGTGAGAAAACATATAACCTATTAATAAGTTACTTGATTGGTATTCCTAATAATATCACAAGTGCGGAATATTTATGGGTGCGAAATGATCTCAATTTTCGAAGCACTTTTAACTATACTATTACTACTACAAATCACGCTAGTCTTACACATTTACTGCACAGGAAATGTTTCCCTTCCTTTCTTAGGCACGGGCAGTTGATATTTGTTTATTAATAAAACCAACTCAAGCAGCTATGACCGGCATTTACCCGTTACATCTAGGGAAAGCTTGTCGATTATGTATAAAAACTGTTATGGGCCAAAGTTTATCGGTATTTCCTTATGTTTCCTGGTTAGTGCACATTTCCGACGGAACTCACCCCCCACTCATGCGTACACCCGCTAGGTGAGTGTCAGTGCCCGCGTATGCGTCTGTCCGCACCAAGCACACCCACGCATCCATTCATTCGTGCTTTCACTCGCACGCCCGCATATCTTCGGAAAGCGGCTCAATTAGTTCACCATGACGTGTAAACAAAGGGCTCCCTCGTTAAAAATCTCGGTAAAATCTTCATTAGAAGCTACGTAACGCGTATCTAGGATATCTAGTCCAGAAGATGACGCTATCTGTATGCCAAGTCCTTGAACCGAGCAATCACTTCTGATACACGTGATTCTGTGTCGTTTGATTCTCCCCTCCGCTCTGACATCACCCTCTCTTGGCCTTCTCTGCCCCTCCCGCACTCCTCCCTCCATCCGTCCGAACTGTCTCGCAACCGATACATCTCAAGAACACAATCGCAGCGCACGCAATCGCTTACTGACATTCCTCGCTATGTAAACATCACAAATTCCGAATCTCAAATTCTAACCTCGGCGCAGGAGAAGATAAGTGAGGGAAAGGAAAAGTTAAGCGAAAGATCAGCGAAGGACTTCAGATAACCATGCTGGATGCAAATCCAAGTGAATGGTTACGCGGCAGCTCTTTGGTTCTGTAAGATTGAACCGGATTCCTATTAATGTGATCTGGAAATGCAAGAGTGGTCGAATGTACAAAAATTCCACTGTTACTCCCATATCAAATAATACTTACCGTGGGAGTTATCAAAAGTAAAATGGGGGAGGAAGAAGGGAATTGAGAAAAACAACAAAAGTGTGTGGTAATAAGGTTATTATAATGATATATTAATAAGATATTAATATTACTATCTTGTGGTATTGGTTTATTATTATTATTTCGTACACAAGTACAACATTAACGCCCTGTGAGACTAACAGTCTGTCGACAGGACGAATATGAACAAAACAGAATTTCCCACATCGAAAACAAAACTACGAATTAGCGCAGTTCAAGGCTCACATTTCAAGAGAAAACAAACGTAAGTGCTGAAAGTACATACAATAAGAAAAAGAAGACCAAAATAAGTGAAAAGTTACAGTGAAGACAAAATGACAACAGTAACACAAGAGATCAGTCAAAAACTCTTTAATGCCTAGAAGAAAACGAAAAATATATAAAAAGGCAATGAAAATATTATCTTATAAACAAAATAATTTTTTTACGAATAAACTCTTTATAATTATAGCCATTTTCAGAATTAATGATGACGTCGAACGTACATTTGTAGATTTTCCATAGATTGGGTAGAAATCTACTCCAATCTCCGCTTGCCATAGAAATTATAGAACTTATGAACATTGAAACGGACACTACGCGTATTATAACATATGTTAAGTTGGAATATAATAGCAGGAGTTTTGGTCGAATTTTTTTAGTATACATCGATGAAAAATGCATTCCGGGGGCACAATGTTTAAGAATTTAAACAATTGATAGTTGGAGATGTTTTGGGTTCTTTCGTTAAAAGTTGGCCATAAGTCTGAGCAGTCTAACTCAGTTCTTTACTCTTTCATTTAGATAAGAGGAAGGACCACCCCAGCCAATTATTCCATACCTAACGTGAGACTCAAACAAGGTAAAGTAAGTTATCCGTAAATATTTCATCGCTACATTATATTGTTAGAATTAAATTTTAGCAAAATTCACCGAAGCATGTTGCATAAGCTACGGATACCGGAATCCCACTCTAAATTGTTATTAATCGTATGGCCAAGGTAGTTATGCTCGAAAACATTTTTAACAGTAGGACAATTACAATGAATTGTACAATTAAATACAGTTCAATAATTAATGGCGCAGTACAATTAGGTAATTAATTGTAATATTCGTTTAAGTTAAACAAATACATATTATTATTGTTGAAATACTTGCAGTTAGGCCACAGGCCAGGTGGTAGGGTTTTTAAAAGTTCATCTACATCTACATAAATACTCTGCAAGACACCTTGCAGCGTGTGACAGAGGAGAAGTTAGAATACACTAGAGTGACGCATTAAATATTATATTTGTTTATTTATTTCTGTTTCTCATTCAGGAAAATTGCCCATTTTGAGTGAAAGTAATAAGAACAAGAATAAATAAAAATAAGGCAATATAAATTAAGGTAATAATACAAAACAAAACATAGAACAAATTACAAAGAGTGAGTAAAAGTGAGGGAAATGTAGTTTTACCCAGTGCCCATACAAATAAATGTCCCTTTGGGTAGAGAAAACGGATCAACAGAAGGTGGTAAGGAGTTAAGTAAAGAATGGAACCGAAAGTAAAGGGAACGTTTGACAAGTGATGGTCTTGGAGTAGTCAAGAAAAGAGGTCGAACGAGTATAGCTGTTAGGTACACGAATTTTAAAGATGGAGGTTAGGATAGGACAGTCAGAAAGTGAATTTAGAATAGAATACAAAAGTGATGTCATTTAGTTCAATAATAGAGGATACAAAGAGATAGAGAGGATAGGATAGTGCTATTAGAAGCGATGCGAAAAGAAGGAACATGGGATTTTACGATTCGTATAAAGAAGTTTGTGATTCTGTCAAGAGTGGAAAGATTAGAAGGAGACGACATACGTACAAAGGTACAGAAAAATCATTTCAAATCTCCTTTACATTACTCAAAATTAAGTTTGTATAAATTCCTACTTCAATTTCGTTATATCATCAAATCCCACTCTAATATATACATCCAAATATAGAAATATCCCTGTTTAGTACAATTACAGTAAGGTTTACAATTCATACAGCCATGATAACAATACAGCTCGGTACAATAATATTATTAAGGTATAAGGATTTTTTCAATTTCCCAAACATTTCTGTCAGATGTTACGAAATAAATATTTATCTATAACCAATTCACCTTCACATCAATACATAAATCCACATTCTCCTGAATATTGAATCCACTAAAGTTTACCTTAAAAACACCATATTTTTACTGAAATCTTTTGTTGGTCATCCAAATCATTGCAGTCTTTCTATGTTTCCCTTCAAACAACGGTTTTCCAAAAATAAACAAAATACGTTTGACAAAATATTAAAGGCAGAATACAATAACAGGAGTTTTGGTCGAATTTGTTTAGTATATATTGATGAAAAATGCGTTGAAATGACTAACGTTAGACCTATAGATGATTGAAATGACCAAAGGAACTAGGAATTTAATTTTAATGCAAAGATTTTTCATCGATTTCTAACTTCTTTTACTGTTTCGGAAAGGGTTGAAGCGCTTCTTCAGACACCAAATTCCATTCCTCTTTTCCTCTATTGATAAACGAGCATTTAGCTACATTAGTCCTTCGCTTCCTTAATTTAAATTTACGTTCATGATCTCATTTTGCCTCATAATTTGATTTTCAGAATCTGCTTTTTAATTCCTCTCAAGCATAGTCACCTGTTTCAACCTGAAATATGCCTACCAATCTGTTGACTTTCCTATTTTCTAACCTGTGCCGATGTACGACGTATACCTTATAAAGGCGACGCACTTAAACCAATTGAAAATGAAGGTGTTAAACCGCAACGTATAATAGGAATGCCCATCCTTAAGCCACAGTTATTTTTCAAAATTGCTTATAATACTAGTGTTTTATGTGCTTCGAAATATAAAGGGAACCTCGAATTATGGGTGTAACATCCTACCTCCATGCCGAATGAATTATTCAAGACCTTGCTTATACGGCCTCTGAAGACGAATTTATTGTTTTCATCGTTCAGAATATTAAAAGTCTTAATATCGTACTTTGCTCGAATCTTCCCATTACTCTTCTTTACTGCCATTAGCGTGCCGTGCACAACCTGCATTCCCATTTACGGCGAGCCTGATAACGAGCAATATCAAAAAAGCATTGCGGCATAACCACCATTTGTCATAGTGGTTACAGCAGTCGATGCCTTTCAAGTTTAAGCAATCAAAATTCCATAAATTGATAGAAAGGATTGAAAATAGCAAGGCGTCTAACCAAATTATTCTTCGTTCAAGGTTTGGCTACGGTTCAGTTCCACTTTCGCGTTCCGCAAACATCAAACCGGTTTTTTCGCCCTCACCATTCAAATTTTACGCCTCCGAAAGTTATTTTACTTTCAGCTTTTCTGAATTGCTTTCGATTGAATTAAACCTTAAGATGTTCAGTAAATGATGTTCAGAATGTTAGATCAGATTAATTTAAATTTAAAGCAGTTAGTTGGATCTAGCTTTTAAGTTTGGTAAACCTCCATTTAAAAAGAAATTATTTGGAACTGAAAATTGGAACAGAATGATTAATGTAATAGTTCGGGTTCAAGTATTTTAACTTTTCGGTTTGGGATCGTTTCCACTCTATCAAAAAGGACATTTTTTTGTTTTCGTTTCGGTTTGATGCCCTGAAAAAAGTGAGGTGGACAATACAGGTGCCCAACTTTCTAGGGGAAACTATTTCTAGCGCCTTTGAGCTGCATACAGTTTTCAAGTATAAATAAAAAAAGATAAAATAATGATGGAAGGAGATTGCTAAAGATGAAGTCAATAATCGTACGTGGGGAGGAAAGGAAAGTCGTACTGAAATAATCGAAAAACGAGATTTATGTTATCTGATGTGAGGTAGAGGTTTATTAGCATCAGAAACTATAATATAATGTATGAATATTTCTCTTCCATAAACTTGTTTTATGACCCGCAACAGTAAAAGCCATGATTATTGACCATTGGTCCGCAAAAGCCCTGGTGTTCCTCAGCTTTACTTATTTAACTATAACAATAAAGACCCTCAAACCATTTAAACTGTTATTGCCATGTTAGCGCGCTCTTCAAATTTTCTATGCTGGCTAAAAATTTCAATTCGTTTACGAATAATTCGTTTAATAATAATTCATTCGGCATGGAGGTAGGATGTTACACCCATAATTCGAGGTTCCCTTTATATTTCGAAGCACATAAACAAACATTTCTGCCAATAGTAAAGTAATTATGAGAAGATGATTATAAAATGAGGTTATGCAAATCCCTTAACGTTGAGAAACTGTCGGAGTTTCGCTTATCGCTTTCGCTTCGCAATTTAGCTGATTATATCTGTTTTTGTAGTAATTTGAAAAGTGCTTCGACATTTCGCACATGAGCCCCCCCACCAGGAATCGAACCTGGGATTCGTTTCACCGAAGTCAAACGCGTTACCCACATGGCTATCCGAAGGCCCAATCTGTTTGTCTACTCGGAAAGATTTACTTGTAATACAGTACCTGCTATCGTAGTAAGGATCACAGCCTTCAAAACAGTCGAGTTACATATGCGATTGCTTGGCATGGATGAAATTATTCGGGCATGAGACTCGTAATTCAGTTGTGATGAATAAGAACTGGTAAAATTAAGCGTATGATCAGAAAACAAATTTGTAACTTCACTTTTACTCGCGGGTATTCTTGTAGAAAGGAATACATTTACCATTTTTGATAAAATACAGCAAATTGATGCTGCGGAACCTTTTTTACATCAACTATAGCTGTACCGACTCCCGATTAGGTAAATTAAACCAAGAAAACAAGTCTATAACATGCTAGCTTCTTCTCTCAATGTCTTCCAAAATTTGTTTTTGCAGAAATTCTTTCCTGATTTTGGTATTTTATATTTTATCTCTTCTGGTTTTTCCTAAAATTTTTCCTTAATTATTTCATTTCAGATGTATCTGGCTAGTATGCTTATTTGTTATCGCCAAGCCTTTTTCTAATATTGGTTTATTTATCGCGTATCATGTTCTCACTTTTTGACTTCTGTTTCCCCAATTATCGTTATGTTGCATCGTTATAAGCTCTTCTTTATACATCGATTCTGTTATTAATTTTTTGTGTACTTTTTTTATGCAAACGATGAAAGGATTTACCCAAGATATCACCACCCCTGAGCTTAAAAGGTCTGCAAGGGCCACAATATTCGTCCCATAGAGACGTTCATAATTGAAACCCAACCCGGTCCGAACATATTAAGAAATATTTAATCTCAAGGCCGACACGAGCCCGAACTTTTCTAATTCGCTCTGGAATCAATTGTTACAATGCAGTTACGAATACATAAATTTATTTTTACCTCAATTAAGCCTTCATTTAAAATAGGAATAACAGGTGTGAAAAATAGCGACATGACTGGGACTCTAACCCAGGTTTTCGACTTTCCGGGCAGGCATTCTAACCACTGAACTACTCAGGACATCTTTGATGCCACCTCACCATTATACTGGACTTTAATAGAAAAGCGAAGGAAACAGCATAGTTCAATGCTTGAATTTAGAGAGAGAAACGATGAATAAAAAAGTACTGTCCACGACAGATTTTTTCCTTCTTGTTTGTGTGTGCGAAACGGGCACATTTTGCTATTCTTACTATCATCGTTCCTAACCTACGGTATAAGTTCTCAGATTTGTCGATAGTTATAATAAAAGATCGCTTAATAATTGTATACTATCAGCGGTCTGTATAACAACGACAAGTGCCTCTACCATCAACCATCGTCTTTGCCACTTAGGAAACGAACCCGGTCGCTGCCGTAAATGTTGTTGATGATAAAAATGTATCACTTATTTATTTATCGGTGTTCGTGTCGGCTGCTCTTTAACTGTTTGAGCGAAGTACGGATCTGGGCTTTTTAGTCCACTAGTTCGTAAATATTTACAAAGCAGTATCTCGCGAATCATCGCTTTGAATTCTTTCGAATGTTGAGGTAGAGCATGGATCCAAGATTTTAAGATTACGAAGTATGTGAATTTAGAGCGGCGTTCACCTTGGCGGATCCATGAGCATGTTTTGCTGCCGGATGAAGGTCCTCTTTTATCTACTTCCTCATTCGACGGGAGATGACAGGAGCCGAAAACAATGGATGTTTACATTGGCTCATGTACCTGAATTTTCTCCTTATCTATTGTTTCTGCCTTTTCAAGAGGCGATACTCACGTGTAGCTCCATCAGATATTGACATTATTTGGAAGGAAAATTGATGGTATTATAATGGAAGTATTATAACTAGTTGGCAAGTTCAAAAATTTAGCTGGTAGGCTGTAGGCACGATTCTATTTGATTAGGTAAAAAACCACTTTATTTAAAGTGGTTCTTCGCAGCCGAATCTTAGATAACATCTAAAGATAGAAAGCATGGAATCAGATAAGTGTTCTTTGAAAACCTTCGAATATTCAAGAGCGCTCAAAAAGTTGTTTACCATTCTTCCTGGTAAGGTTAATCATTTATTTACGATCCTGAAAGTTTCTTGTAAATAAATTATTCAATTGTCTCTACTTGAATAGATCAATGTGCGACGATGATTAAAATGTTGTGAGGTAAACAATGATCGCGCTTGACAATTTAATATTATTGGATTCTTATTTCTATCGGTAACGATAATAAGGCGAAATGTTGAAAATAAAAGAAATTATATAATTTTTCTCGCAGTCTTGCCGTCAGACACTAGTTTCTAAGACCGGTATTGTTATTTATTATACATTACCGTCGCAGTTAGACGCTGAGTCAGGTGGCGACGCTATCTTACACTAATTTGACAAAACTTATACAATAGACAATAATTAACACAAACAATCTTACTGTCTTACATTCATTTCTACCAAAAATTTGTTATACACAACATCTTTGCGTATCGTTATTTACAAACTAGTCTATTATATATTTACAATTTAAACAGCTAATTATACAATTTAACGGAAATATCCGAAGTAACCAATGACTACACACACACAATATATCATAACAAAATATTTAACTTTAACTTGAAAATACGTACAGTACTTAAACTTAAGAATTATCCTTGGACAGCATCAGCCCTTGTCACTATTAATCATGTAAGAACTTTCAGCGTTCCTGATAGGCCTTCACGGCTACCGTAGCGGCCTCGGGGCCCACGAAGTCCCCACCGTACATCACCCCACCAGGCGATCCCTTACTCGTCTCACATTTCGTTATCGGCAGGCTCACTCGTCAAATTATTTATTTTACTTATACAACTAAGAAACTTTTTAGTATTTTTTGGGAAGGTCTCGAAGACTTCTGCAGGTAGACTGTTCCATTCTTTGATTGTTCTATTTAAAAAGGAGTACTTCCGATTATCAGTTTTCTGCTGTATATACCTAACTTTATATTTATGATCGCCCCTACCCAAATAATCTGCCTCCTTTACCCTATCGCGTATTTCCTTGAACGCTGGAATGCCAACGAAAGTCTTATGAAATATAGATAGTCTCTTTTTCTTTCTTCTGGGTTCTAGACTCTCCCAGCCTAATTCCCTTAGCATCTGCGCTACGCTGCTACGTGTTTCATACCTCCCTAACATGAACCTCGAAGCCCTTCTTTGTACCACTGAAGCGTTACTTTGAGCTTCGAAGCGACAAGTTTGATTCAAGAAGGTAAGTAAAGCTTAAAACATTTTAATCATTGATTTTCATGCCGCGTTTTCCCCTAACTTTAACTTTAAACGAGTGATATTAGAGATTTTACCAAAGGTAATGTGTGTTTCCGCACGAGAGTAATTTGGGCACACTGAAGAATAAATATTCTAGTAGATCCGTGTCGTTGAATGTGATTTGTTGAAACAGCATAGGAGTGCGATTGAGAAATCGTTTATCTATTTCTAAAAGTAAATCCCTACACACATATTATGTTCGAAATGACGTCATTCACTTTTTCCTATGGACTTTTCGGTCTCCATTCTCATACCTTAGGATTCGAGCTGCAATTTCCGAAATGACTCTAATGTATTCTCAAAGATTTATAAAGTCAATCGAGAAGGAAAGCATAGGTAGACAACTTCTTCCGGCTAGGACTCTTTAACCGGTGTTTGCATAAGATGCCGAAGAGCGTCATAGTTCGAGTCCGGTAGCCGAGGTGGAAGGACGTGCCTTTAGAGAGCTCCTAGTAAGAGAACAAAGGAGGTGAAAGGGATAATGGCAGGGAAGTCTAGCGTTGCCTTACCAAAATGTTTGGTCTGTAAGAAGAGCGTAAAGAATGGAGTATACTGTGGCGATTGTAAGAGTTCATTTCAGCTGCAGTTTGTTCAAATTAGAAAACTGCGTTGAAGACGACTGGCGGTGCAGCAGTTGCAGCAAGAAGAGGGAGAAGAGCACCCGTGAAGCGAAGGAAAGCGAGATTCTGAGGTTGCGGAAGGAGTTGGAGGAGGAGAAGGAAAGAGTGAATAGAATGACAGCGGAGAATGAGGAGCTGAAAGCCAGAATAAATTCACTCAACTCCAGTGAGAAGGATCATTTACAGGTGATATCTGATCCACAGTTTAATGATGTTTTAGTAGGAGGGTCTTCGATTGAGGGATAGTAATCAATTTTTTCTTGAATAATTTTGAGAAATTTTCGCCAGTTGATGTGTGCTGAAAGTGGTTTAGGAGCATGGGAAGTTGATCCTGAAAGGGTACATGTGATAGGAAAGTGATCGGAGCTAAGTTTATGATGAGCAAGAGGTGAAGATAGTTTAGAAGGATTATTAGAAACAATGAAGTCGAGAACGTCTGCTGATTTTCCATTGTTGTAGGTCGTTGTAAACGGAGAAAGAATATTCAAATTTGATGATTGTAGGTGTTTAAATAAGGTTTGGCCATTGGGATTAGATTTAATGGATCCCCTGGTAGAGTATTCCAATCCCCGACACCCCTGCGGGTAGGGGGATGGAGAATACTCCCGCGGCATCCCGGCCTGTCGTAAGAGGCGACTAATCGGGCGGGGAGAAAACCCCGAAAACAAACCCTATGATCAGCAAGGGTTTAGCCCGGACAGTGATGTGGATCAGCTGTCTGTGTGTGGTCATGCCAGCTGACCAATGATCCACCCACGTGTTTGCCGTGCGTGGAGACCCGTAAGGAGGAGATGGGTGTGCTGGAGGTTGAGTGCCAATCACTGGCACAACACACCTCTTTGGCCCCGGATTCGCTGTAAACGGGAGGCCAGGGAGTAGCTCACCCTGGTCAATCGGCTTCTGGTGGCTGGGGAAATTTCCTTTCGAGCGTACACCAGATTTGTGCGAGTCTGCTGTGTGTCCCATAAGTGGTGTGTGTGGAGGGAGATGGATGGGAGGGGGGTTGGAGGGCCCCTCTTGCCAGAAATCTTGCCTTGCGCTACATCTAGGGAGCAAGCAGGCTATACCTCTCAGGTAGCCCTGGCGACCGCACAGGCTTGCTGTGCGGCGTCCCAGTTTGTGTGGCTCCGTGGTGGGTGGGGAGCCTGGGGGGTGAATTTCTTATTCCTCTGTATGGATCCAAATCAACCTCCAACTAAAAGATCCCGCCCAACCATGGGTGGGGGAGAAAATGTAGTTAATAAATGCCAAAAATATCTGATCATTAAATGTGCCAATGAAGGTGAATCCCTAACAAGGATGTCTCCTTTCCTTATTCATAGGGTTCTGTCTGGCTCAGTCCTTGGTAAACTTAAATCGGTGAAAAAGCTTCGGGATGGAACTTTGCTAGTGGAGACCAATGACGAAAAACAAAGTGAAGTGCTTCTAAAAATGACCAATATTCAGGATACCCCTATCAAAGTCGAGCCACATAAAACGTTGAATACATGCCGTGGGGTAATTTCATGCTATGACCTGTTGTATGTCACTGCTGACGAGATAGCGAAGGAGATGGCTTCCCAAGGTGTCATCTCCTGTCGAAGGCTGCAAAGAAAACAGAATGGAGAAATGGTTAACACAACCTCTGTAGTATTAACTTTCGCTCGGGACAGACTTCCAGAAAAGGTATATGTTGGTTATGAGGTATGTACAGTCAGACCCTATATCCCCAGCCCCATACGGTGCTTCAAATGCAACCGTTATGGACATACAGCCAACTCTTGTAAGGCCAAGCCCACCTGCCCAAAATGTGCTGGGGATATTCATGATGGAGAGCCATGCAGTACTCCTGTAAAATGCATTAATTGTGAGGGATGTCATCCAGTCTATGCCCGTGAGTGCCCCAGGCTGCAGGAGGAGAAGAAAATTACCGAAATTAAAGTAATTGAGAAAGTTTCCTATGCTGATGCAAGGAAGAAATACAGGGAAATGGTGTCCCCTACCTTCTCTCGTTCTTATGCAGCAGTGACGACAATAAAAAGATCTAGTGTCGGATGCCAGACAGACCCATGCATTGAGAAACCAAAGACTGTAAAGGAAAAGGCAAAAGCTGTAGAAAAGAAATCTGTGAATTCTTTGAGTCCTGGAACTACACCAGAAACAAAGAACCAAAAAATTAACGCTCCTCCTAAACCTGCTGGAAAGGCAGAAATAGGAGGTAAGAGCATTACCCTTCCTCCCGCTGCCTCTATGGAGCTACAGCAATCAACGGAGGATGACATGGAGGAGGACGAGCTGGACGAGGAGCAGCTGCGCCTTTTCCTCCACAACAGGAAAAAAGGAGGGAGGACGAGGCTAGCACGATAGCTAGCCAAGTGATTTTAAATATTATTGAAATGGACTCTAAGTGTCCTTATTTTAAAAAACCTATTTATTTATTTATTTATATTTTATTGTACTTTTAACCTTTTTAATAATTTAACATGTTTGCCATTCAATGGAACATGAATGGTTTTTATAAAGGGAAGCACGAACTAGAACTATTGATAAAGGAATTCAAACCAGCATGCATCTTCCTACAGGAAACTCATTTTAAAAATAGTGACAACCCACGTTTAAGTGGTTATAACTTTTACAGGCATGACTTCCTGGATGGGGAGCGAGCTCGTGGAGGAGTTGCAACTGCCATCCGAGAGACCCTTTACACCTCTCGGGTGGTAATACAAACTCCACTGCAAGCAGTTGCAGTTCAAGTAGCTGCTCCATTCAATATTACAATCTGCAATATGTATCTACCGGAATGGGCACCGGTTACAGAGGAGACTCTTTCTGCCCTCATCAGCCAACTACCAATGCCTTTTATCCTTTTGGGAGATTTTAACGCTCACAATCCCCTTTGGGGGTGCAACCCAAGTGATTTTAACCATTTTAATTCAAGGGGACGTCTGGTAGAGAAAATTTTAACAAATTTTAACCTTATTCTTTTAAACAAAAATGAAAGGACTCATTTTAACTCATTCACTGGGAAGTATTCTGCTATAGACCTCATTATCTGTTGCAGCTCCATTGCCCCACTTTTTAAACTTTGTACACATGACGACCTCTGTGGAAGTGACCATTTTCCTCTCTTGATTAAAAAGTACTCATTCTGCCATGACACACATGCCCCCAAAAAATGGATACTAAAGAAAGCTGACTGGGCAGCATTTCAAGAGAAGATACTTATAACTTATGACAACTCACTAACTGCCTCAGAAAATGTCAAAGTACTGAATAATAGTATCCTAAATGCAGCCAAGGCTTCGATTCCTATATCCACAGGGAAGGTGCAACATTACCCAGTACCCTGGTGGAGTGAGGAGTGTGCCATGGCAGTTAGGAAAAGGAAAAGGGCATTAAGAATTTTTAATAAACATCCTACAGCCAGAAACCTGGAGGCATTTCGCAAGCTCCGCTCGAAGGCTCGGGAAATAATAAAGGAAGCAAAAAGAGAATCGTGGAAGAAATACATAAGTACCATCAACACCCGAACACCTGTCTCAGAGATTTGGAGAAAAGTCAAGCAAATATCGGGAATATGCTCCTCCTCAGCCTCATTTATAGAAAGCGATGGCTCCCTCCTTACCCAGCCAAAAGACATAGCGGAAGCATTCGGAAGGCATTATCATCAGGTTAGCAGCACAGAAGCCTATCACCCTTCTTTTAAGAAAATTAAGCAGCAAGCAGAGAGGAAGGCAATTGTAGCAGTAGCAGGCAATTACGGGGAACGTTATAACGACCCCTTCACTATGTGGGAGCTAATGGAGGCTATTAATAATATAAAAGACACAGCACCAGGATTAGATGAAATTCATAATGCCTTCCTGAGACACATCCCAGAGAAATGTTTGGCAGTGCTCCTCAAAATCTTCAATAAAGTATGGGAAGAAGGGGACTTCCCTGAGGCATGGCGTGAATCAGTGGTGTTGCCCATCCCGAAGCTTGGAAAAGACAAATCATGTATTGATAATTATAGACCTATATCCCTAACATCATGTCTCTGCAAGCTGTTTGAGAAAATGGTTAATCGACGTCTGATCTGGTGCTTGGAAAATCGCAATCTCCTCTGTAACATTCAATGTGGCTTCAGGAAGCAGAGAAGCACTGTTGACCACCTGGTAAGAATAGATACATATATCCAGGAAGCTTTTAACTATGGACAACACGTGATAGGCATCTTCTTTGATTTAGAGAAGGCCTATGATACCACGTGGCGTTACAAGATTTTAAAGACATTATATGACTATGGTTTTAAAGGTAACCTACTGGTTTTTATAAAAAATTTTTTAACTGAAAGAAATTTTAGAGTGAGGGTAGGAGATTGTTACTCCCACCAATTCTCACAACAAAATGGTATACCACAGGGATCGGTTTTAAGTGTGACCTTATTTGCAATTGCAATAAACGATGTTGTTTCATCAGTATTACCACCTGTTGAAGCATCACTCTTCGTGGATGACCTTGCGATTTTCTGTCGTTCCCAGAAGCTAACCACAGCTGAACGGCAGCTGCAATTGACACTTAAACGTCTATGGAGGTGGTCTGTAAATAATGGCTTTCGTTTCTCCGAGGATAAAACCTGCTGCCTTCATTTCCACAGGCGGCGAGGATTTTTCCCTGAGCCAAAGCTCATGCTCGGCAATCATTCCTTAAAATTTGTGGAATCTGTCCGCTTCCTGGGAATGTACTTGGATCGACGACTTAATTGGAAGACACATATAAGACATCTGAAACTGAAAGCTAATGCAGGAATGAATATTCTTAAAGTAATTGCTAACAGATCCTGGGGTGCAGATCGAACATCTATGCTGCTACTCTACAGATCATTGATTCGATCAAAGCTGGACTATGGGTGTTTTATCTATGGTGGTACAAGACCATCCTTTTTACGACCTCTGACATCTTTGCATAATGCTTGTCTACGACTTGCAACTGGTGCTTTCCGGACTAGCCCTGTTGTTAGCATCTATAGTGATGCTGGTGAGCCACCATTAGAGATCAGGCGAAACATCCTGATGTGCAACTATGTCAGCAAAATTTTAGCCCTACCGACACACCCAAGTTTTAAATCTGTTTTTAACCATAATTTATTGAACGTTTTTAATAGAAGACCTCGTGCAATACAACCTCTTGCTGTACGAGTCCACAGATTTTTAGAAAACAAAGACATAGTGCTTCCCAACATCATGCGAGCATGCCCATTCAGTTTACCACCTTGGAAGCTGTCCAGGCCTGATGTCTCATTTGGGTTGGCTGCTCAACCAAGGGCCACTTTGCTCCCTGATGAACTGCGGTCCAGATCCTTGTTGGCACTATCTGAATTCCAAGGTTTTAATATTGTATATACAGATGGATCGAAGACGGATGCAGGGTGTGCAAGTGCATTCATTGGCTCAGGTCTTTCACATGGGGTCAAGCTACACCCAATATGCAGTGTATTTGTAGCAGAGCTAATGGCCATCAAGCTTGCCCTAGAAATCATCCAGGATCAAGAGCTACCCACTCTCATCTGTTCCGACTCAATGAGTTCACTGAATGCCATCACCTGCTATGAATCTGCACACCCACTTGTCCAGGAAGTGCAGTATCTGTGCAGTAGACTTAGTGAGAGAGGCGTCCAAGTAAAATTTCTATGGATTCCTGGACATGTGAACATCGAAGGAAATGAGGCAGCAGACAGGGCAGCAAAAGAAGCCACAAGAAAGCCTACAATAGATTTTGAAGAAGTGTCCTCAGGAGATCTGAAGTCCCAACTCAAAAGTATTGCCCTCAAGGACTGGGAAGAGCAATGGTCTTCACTAACGGAGAATAAGTTACGTGCAATTAAAGAAACCATTAAACCTTGGGGCTCTTCTGTCAGAAAGAATAGGAGGGAGGAAGTAGTTTTAACTCGTTTGAGAATTGGACATAGTGCACTGACGCACTCATACCTTTTTACAATTCCCCGTATACCTCCCCACTGTGACAAGTGTAACACCCAACTCTCTATATGTCACATCCTCACTGAGTGCAGGATCTATTCTAGTGAACAGGAGAGGTGTTTGGGAGCAAGCACACTGAAGGATGTCATTGCAGATGATCATGGCAAGGCAGACAAAGTTATTTCTTTTATGAAGGAGACTGGACTCTTCCAAAGAATCTAACATAAATGTGGGGCTTTTCCTTTTCCCCCTTTTTATTTTATTTAATTTTTATTCATAACACTATGGCTAACTCACCGCATTGCTACAAATAATATTCATTGTTTATTGTTCCTTTTGAAGTAGAAATTAAATTATGGTAATTTACTATCACTGTTAATAACCAGTATGCTGAGAAGGTGCAAAATGACCTCAGCTGTCGAGGCACCTATCAAATCTACTACTACTCCAATCCCCGATAAAGATTGCAGATTTAGGATATGATGAGAGAAATTCCAGGTCTTTAGCGGAGAGGCGATGTTGCTTAACATAAACAGAGTAGAGATGGATTGGGGAGTTATCCACAAGAATTTCAACACCTGAGAGATCGATACTGTTGAGTTTGGGAATTGGAAGATTGATGAATTGAATTGAACTGTGGATGAGAATTGCTAGGACATTAGAACTTGAACCCAGCTCGAGACGAACAATGCTTAGGAAAACGGGTAAGGGTGACTTTGCGCAAGATGGTGCGCACCCAAGAAAAATTCTTCCTAGGGACGAGCAATGCTGTAGTTGGGGGCAAATATTTTTTGGAGTGGATTCAATTTGGCATGGGGGAATGCTAGATGAATGATAAGGTCTTTGCAAAAGTCAACAAACTCAAGGATTTTAGGTTTGATGCTTCGTGCATTCCAGGAGGTTAAGTTAATTAATGAAGCCATTGATAATTTTAAAAGCTTCTGTAAAGAAGGTGAACATCTTGTCTTTCAGTGTGAGTGCAGCAAAGATGTTATGGAGAGAGGTGATAATATTTTGGAAAAGTTGATGGTACTGAAATGAAAAAGAGGAGGATTGTGGATCAGAAGGTGAAGTAGCAGAGGTGTTAGGTGGTTTAGTAGCTTGGGAGGTAGGTGGGTTTGTGGTGTTGGAGTTTCGAACAGCAGAGGCATAGGAAGAAGGCGGTAAATTGCAATGTTGAGAGGTTGGGGCAGGCGCAGGTTGGGTATTTTCGAGCACTCGGTTATCCTTAGTTTTGGTTACAATATTTATTTTCAGTTCCTTGAATTTGGGCCTTTGTAGGTCGAGGAATGATCTTCTTTACAATGGATACAGACAGGACGGATGATAGAAGGAGAGGTGCAATTTTTGAGTGCAGGAGAACCACCACAAAGAGTGCATTTGGGAGTTACATGACAGAAATTACGGGTGTGGCCAAATTGTAAGCAGTTAAAACATTAGATGGGTTCCAAAGATTTAAAATCAGAGTTCCTTTTCTCTGGTAGTTGGTATCACCTTTTTTTAAATTCATAAGCAATGCGGTAATCCGTAACTGATGTGCATTTTATGAGAATTATGTCTGAACTCACTAGGTTACACACAGGCGGATATTGAGTTAGGTGCTTCAGTTGTCTAATAACCTTCTGCCAATCTGCAAACAATTTCATTTTTAATGAAGGGATTTTAGGTATAGTGGAAGTAGGAGTGGCCTCAGCAGTTACTGAATCGTTGGGGGGTTCATTTGAAAGAGGAGCAAAGGAATTGGAGGTGGGAAAGGGGGTGGGTTGAGGAGGTTGACGAGGGGTGAACCTGCGTTTCGTCGCTTCTGACTGGAACAGATTGATTAGGTCTTTTAGGAGTAAAAGGAAGTTGGGTAGCACCCGTGTTACTCACGTCTGGCTGCTCTGCTGGGATGAGTGCCATGAAGGGTGACACGGTTGCCTTTAGGACCTCAGGTGGTAGGTCGTCCTTCACTTTCTGGAGGACCTCGTAAACGTCTTGAGCTTTGAATAGGATGTGAGAGAGCGCGATGTCATCTGCGGGTCCAGACGGTGTGGCTGGCGGCGGGGCGTTGTCGGTTTCGTCTACGTCCGTTTTGGAGTGATATAAGCAATACCGGAAGGGATCCGCCCCAGAATTCGGTGTTTCACAAAATAAACACAACTTAGTTTCGTAGAAAGATCGATGAGAACGGCCCTTTCATGGACCAAACAGTCGGCGTCGCCTTTAAAATGAGCGCTTGACGCTGTTGATTGCGCTGAGCTCTGCTGAACTCTGCTAAACGTGCAGGTGCAGAAAAATGATGTCGGATGAGTAAGAAATCGATCTCCCGGTCGTTAACACAACTCTACAAGAAGTCTCAAAAGTTCAGGAGCTGGCGCTATGTTAGAATTCGTAAGCCAATATAAATATTTAGGTGTCGTATTCAGCAGTAATTTGTCGTTTAAAACGCACATACGAGATATAGTGGGGTCAGCCGATAGGACTCTTAGGCTATGTAACCGCGTTCTCAGAGGCAGTCAAACGAGTGTCAAAGAGGTAGCTTACTTTACACTAGTTCGTCCTCTACTTCTGCTGCGCAGTATGGAACCCTCACGAGAATGGTCTAATCTTGGAGTTGGAGCGCGTACAGCGTAGAGCAGCTCGCTTCGTAAAAGGAGATTATAGATTCGATAGCAGTGTATCAGAGATGATCAAAACCCTAGGTTGGAATTCTCTAGAGGATAGGAGACTCATGTACAGGCACAAATTGTTCGAGAAATTTTTGAGTAGTGATTTACATGACGAAATACGAGAAATAGTTATTCCTGCGATTAGCGAACGCGATTTCCGAGACCAGACGTCTAAAAAATTTCGAGAGATTATAGCGAGAACGAATAGTTATTACTGGTCTCTTTTTTCAGATAGTATTAGACATATACATAGGGTAGCTATTTAGGGATCTTGGTGTATTAAAACCCCCTGCCATACACCTTAGGGCGGTTCGCGGGGTATTTATGTAAATGTAAAAACCCCTCTCAATTGACAATCGTTACTATGTTCTCTCTTATCATTAACAGATATGTGAGCCAATTCACAAGTAATTCAGTTTTCTTTGTTGTAGTCGAAGTCTACAACTCTCTTCAATAATTTACCGAACGTGAATTAACATTTCCTGTTTAGGTGTAACCCATCCCTTCCCAAATCTGCTTCACTTAACCAACAGTTTGGATCAATAAACACGACATTTTGCCTACTGCACACCTAATCTAAGCACTCATTAACTTTTCTAATGAAACCAAACGGCACGTCCCTTCTTCTTATAATCCCACTTATTACTATTTTTGCCTTTTTAAACCTCTTCTTCGCCGTATTGCAGAAGTCCCACACATTGCCCATCAAGTGCTCCGCTGACTTCACAGACTTCACATCGTTCGTTCCCACATGTAAAATCACTACTTCTTCTTCACCCATGCTCTCCAGTCGAAGGAGGAGGACTAGGCCTTGTCAACAAAGATCTAAGAATTACTGCCTTTCGGATTCAATTAGTGCAACGCTTAATAGAAGCTGAGGAAAACGATCCATGGAGGATACTTGCAATTGAAAATTTAAGAAAGAAAAGAATAAGGACAAATTTTATAATGAAGTTAAAAAGGCGTGGGAGCAACTCGGTGCAAAATCTGGTAATACCCCTTATCCAAGTGACTGGTCCAATACCGACAGCACTAACTTGCCCTATTTTAATAGCAAAAGATTCAAAAACAAACGATCTCTCCCGATACCGAAGAGGCAAATATATCCTGAAGTAGTTTACAATGTCTTTTCTAAAAACTGGCCACTGAGAAACTCTCGACTACCACACACGAAAATACAGTGGAAGACCTTTTACAACCCGCCGTCCTTTGGAAGAGATGGGGAAATAGCATGGAGGTTGGCCTTAAATAGATGGGCAGATTCCGTCTTCTTGCAGAAAAGCGGATTGAGAAGAGAAGAAAAGTGTCCATGGGGCGATGAAGCTGTAGGCACGGCATGGCACATTGCATTGGAATGTAAAGAATCCAAACCGGTGTGGAACTTGTTCAGAAAACCACTGTCGTCCTTAACAGGAATCAAAGACATCAAGGAGGACATGATCGTAGCAGGTTTTGTGCAAAACAGACTACGGACAAAAGGAATTGCACTGGCAAATTTCATAACAACATTAGCCAAAAGCACAATCTACCAAGTCTTCGCGAGGACTTGTAAAGGAGAAAGGGGAAAGCCTGACTGCATAAAATATTTTAAAAACCAACTGAAGAAAAGAATTGTGAGAGAGTTCACTCACAATACGTCTTTAAAAACAGTGGAAAGGTTTAAAAAAACTTGGTGCTGCGAAAGAGCTCTGTGCTACGTAGATAACGGAGAGTTGGGAATATCAGATATATTGCTCTAAAAACATTGGAAATCGTCGATTGAGAAACTGCTAATCATGGAAAAAAATTGAAAATAAAAAAACAAACAAAATGGTGAGCTAAGAACTAGCAGGAGAATAGGGTTACTGAGGGGTAGGATTAGGGGCCCAAGGTTGTGGTAACCAGACCCTTCGGCGGTCCTCTCCGTCCCCAAAAGAAATACAAATATTAAAATGATGTTGACGAATTAAAAAAAGGGGATGACGAGAGCATGACTAGTATCTACCTGCTTACCGTAAAAATGTAATAATAATAATAAACATACATACATACTCCGTGGCGTTCGGACGCATTGATCGATCTCCTGAGTTTTGTGTGATTTTTGCGGTATATTCCTTGAGGAGATTCTTGCACCCTGCATCTGCGTGTGTGTGATTGCTTGGTGCATCGTTGCGTGCTTTAGGATTGTGTCTGCGATTCTTTGTTTGGTTTTTATTGCTGTTTTTCTGTTTGCCGTCAAGTAGATGTCTTCGTCGGCGAGTGCGTTGCAGTCGACGATAATACAGTGTCTCATTCCATTACTTCCAGTTTCAAACCTCAAATGTCTCCCACTATTCTACCATCATCTCTATCACCTTATCCAGCAAGCATCTTTGATGCATCTTCGACGGCGCTAAGGAAGATGAACCCTGGGTCCTCTCTTCACTTAATGCGTATGATTCTCCTACTTGTGATAATTCGCCTACCACAACCCTCCGCCTGAGAAGGGTGTGTTGAGTACAACTATTAATGAACAATTATCATCAAGTCCCTCATCTTTAGTCACCAGTGGTGTTAATTACGGAACAACAACTGTCGCCAGCGATATTTTCTCATCACCCATTCCTTCGTCTCGCTTGTCCGATGCCGCCCCATCTCACTGGGACCTGCTTGAGTCATCCTCTTCGGTCTTTCAGGCTTCCTCATCCTCTCTCCCCTCCTCTCCACCCATGCCTTTTGGGAGTGAGTTAACTACCTTTCATCCTCTTACCAACATTCCTAGCCGTCTTATCTCTCATGAAACGACAAGAAAATAAAAGCCGGCTTCCCTTCTACAGTCACCTGTTTCAACCTTTTCCTCTCCCGCTCTGCCTTCTTCCGCGGATCCGCCGAGCTACGCTTCCACGGCCCGAAATTCCGTCACAGGGGAACCTCGACAATCCGAAATCAGCGCACAACGAAGTTCCCCAGATGGAAAAACCATCTTCGCATTCGCATCGCAAGAAAATCACCTTACCCAGCAATGGTCTCAATAAGAAAAAAGGGATCATTATTCCATCGCTCCCGAACACCTCAATCCATGTGTACGTCGTAAAAGTGGGTGATCTATTGGGCGGAGGGCAAACGGTTACCCATGCAACTAGGCTATCTCACAGTAGGATATGCATTTATTTGCAAAGCGAAGAGTTCGTCTCGACCTTCATGGAACGGCACGGCGGAATTAATATTAACGATACCTGGTTAGAGGCGAGGAGAATGGTCACCACAGCGGAAAAATTATTCTTTAGCAACGTACCACCGGAAGTTGCAGATGGGGACTTAGCTGAGATTCTCAGTCAGGCAGTCCGCGTAGTCTCTCCTTTCTACCAACTTTCACTGGGAATAAAGCAGGATGGATTTAACCATGTCAGATCCTGGAAGAGGATGGTATATATAGTGAGGCGAGAGGGTGTAATCCTTCCCGACAGTTTTATAGTCGAAATAGATAACAATTCCCATCGTATATTTCTGACTTTGGACGATCAAAAATGTTTTCATTGTCGTCAGGAAGGGCATAACTCCAAAGAATGACCTATACTGAACGTGAATGGATCTCTTGACACTCAGCACCAGAAAAAGCGCC
>KZ308944.1:249433-281985 GCA_000376725.2 Ladona fulva | reverse complement strand
CATTTCACAAATTATAACCAGATACAACATCATATTTCAGTGTGATACAAAATCATACAAGTTACAATCCCTTTAAAGTACTTTACCACAATTTTACATAAACCATTCCCATCCAATAAATGGTCGTCTAAAACACAAGCAATTCTCATGCATATATACAAAATAATTATATAACTGTTAAATTTTTACATCTATTTTTAAATTCTTTTATAGTTTTCGGTAAGGGTTTAAGCACTCCTTCAGGTAACCTATTCCATTCTTTTATTCCTCTATTGATGAATGAAAATTTCTTACAATCATCTCCCGGTTTGCGATATATTGCTATGACTTCCAATGCTTTCGCCTCAGCATTTTTTAGTTTTACACACATCATTTCGCAATCTGCTCTTACCCAGAATAAGGTACCCACTATAAGTGGGTTAAGCCAGTTGTAACGGTCTCGTTTTGGTCCCGATACGTAGTTGCGAATTAATTACTCGATTCAATTGGAAATAAATTGTATTTCGTATTTAAGTACAGTAAACAATGATTCATGGACGACACGTCCTCTCGAATACGGACTCTGCGTAATCTCCGCCGCTCCGGAGTCTTCCTCTGTCCGCTCTCGTATTCTGCCCTCCAGTGCTTTTTCTTCTTCCTTTCACCTTCCTCTCATTTCCCCTTTTTCATAGCGAATCCTGGGAACTTCCCCTACCTACTTTCGTGCGACACCGCAATACAAATTGCGGTGTCACATCATGTAACAACCGTTACATTGCCTCCCAATTCAATTAGAATCTGCTCTTACAGAATAAGGTACCCACTATACCTTCTCTAACTCCTATAAAGATCCCTCCCCCCCTCGTGTCACGATCTCTTCTAAATACCGTAAAACCCTGCGGAAATATTTCATTTGAATATGTACTCGGGTTTAACCTCTAACTGGAAAGTTTCCGTTCCTATGTCACATCTGGGCTGTTAGTTTCTATCAAAGTTTGAAGTTCTTCCTTCATATTTAGGATAGTTCTGCAATTTACCTGAAGGGGTTTTAAACCCTTACCTTCGTCTGCTGTATTTTCTTTGCGCTGCTGCTTACCTCTCTCACTGTGTCAAATTTTACCAAAATTTGATCCATACATTCGTGTGTTGAGAAAAATAATTAAAATGTATTTGTTCCACCTCCTAAACGTTGCAGAGGAATGTACACGCAGTGTTAAAAAATGGGGGAATACAGGTATCCAATGAGGAAAACCTGTTTTGGTACCTGAATTTGCATACTGTTTTTAAGAAAATGTTATTTTTTCGTATTTTATTTAAAAAAGTGTTCATCAGTTTTTATCGAGGTTTTGATTGGAGGAGAGCCATTCTTTCAGAGTTCTCAGGAAAGCAAGTTTTAAACTAATTTCCACCACATCAACTGTGGAGGAGACATTGAGTTTTCGGGCCGATATATACGAACTTATCTTCAAAACACGCGTACTTGGGTATAATTCGCACATTTTCCATACCTTAGTTTTCGAAATTCCTCTGGCTTTATGCTGTTTTCTTCTCTGGTATCAAATATTCTTCAATGTTGAAGAATATATTCTAATCTTTCAAAAATATTTTTAAATAATTATCTCGTCTTAAAGAAATGGCATTTAGAATGAAGTGCGTATGGTCACCATAGATGTACGTACTAGTTAAAGATTACAGTTTCATCTAATTTTTACGGTGCTTATCCTGGAAATGCGGCGAGATAGCAATAGATAACACTCGATCATTCGATAATCGCTGGAGGATATATAACGTGACAAGAAAGTTGTCACATCTGGGCTTCAAATGATCTGATATGATTTAGAAAACAGGTATTTTGAAACACAACTCATGAAGGTCTCCGGGATAAGAAATCATCTGATCACCATCGGTTAAATCCATCGTAGTAGCGAGGAGTATAAAAAATAAAGAACAGCGTTTTTGGAACATAACAGTTTCCTCTAAGGGTGAGAGTGTTCTAGCGCAAGATGGTGCGCACCCAGGAAAAGTCCCAAGGAAGAATGGACTTGAAAAAAGTGGGACGGGACCACTAATCGAACCCGGGTCTCCCAGTTGCCGGTCGGGTGCTTGTCCGTTGCGCTATCCCGGCAGAACTGTTGATAGCTCAACGGACAGAGCACCCGACCGGCGAATTCGGAGACCCGGGTTCGATTCCCGGTCCCGTTAGACATTCTTTATGTCCACTCTTCCTTGGGATAGCAGTTGTCCCTGAATATCTATGATAAGCAATGTGCCTTTCTTCTCAATAAGTGTTCTCTTTCTTTTTTGGACTGATCTTGTTTCTCAGTATAAATTCCATAAAACAATAATTTCCCCAAGTCTTTGATGACCTTATGAAGGACTCTGTGATTTTAGCGGAAGCTAACTGACTATATGGTGTTAGCTCTGTACTTAGCTGAACGATGGAATTGCATTGTACACACCTACTACCGTATTTTTCATTTTTGATACTCGAGTTTGGAGCAGAAGAAAAACTTAAGGAGGAATCCCAAAGAAAAACCAGTTGCACTGAATTTTAACATGTTTTATCCTGCGTTTAACCATATAATCTAAAAACTTTTGTTAAATTTTGTGGATGTTTAATCACAGGTAGATCGAAAAATGTGCCCGTCTTTTCCCGCTCCTAAACGGAGTGTTCACATTGAAATTTATTTCTCAAGAAGTGTTTATCTAATCGAAACATAATTTGAATGTAATATTATAACACTTATTTTTAACACAATGACAGAGTTTCACATTTTTTCCAAGATATGGTGAAAATGTGTCATTGATTTTGTAAAACAACTTCCCCTCTATAAGAGATGGAGGTAAAACTGCAAACATGGTCTCTTTATACAGATTTCGGTAGGAGTTTTTGCAAGTGCTAACTTACGTTATGCACAATTTGATGGTTTATTTTAAGTTTTTAAATTTTTATTCAACTCCCAAACTCGTCCACAGCAAAAAATCCGATAGTGAGTCAGGATATTATTTAGATCATTGGCGCGGAATAGATAAAAGTCTGTATGGGTGCGGGTTTTCTATATCATACATTTTATACCTATCCTAAATCTTGATAACGAAACGGATGAACTAGAGAATTTTAGTTGGAATCTAACGTAAAGAAGGGAACATTACAATCACGTTAAATATCATCTGTTACGTCATCATCTGGCAAGCTACTTGAATCCACATACGAGTACCTTCCATCAAGGTAGAGAGAAAATGAGGCTTGCCAAGAAAGATGAGGGAAGAGGTTGTTCGCCGTTGCTTTTTTCACTGGTACAGGATGCGACGAGTAGGAATTGTCCACGTAAATGCAGCCCAATGGCCCCCCGAATATCACTTTTCATAGTATTCAAGGAGGAGGTCGAATGATTCAACGGCATTACTTAGCATTTTTCGCACCTCAATGACTTTCAAATTGTTACAGACATATACTGGACTGAGACAAATATTACTGAACTAGACTGAAATTAAAGATTCATTTTTTTTATCCTTTACCTGCAGATTATTGAAAATAACCCTTCCATCAACTTATAGTAGCAGTAATTGATACAATAAAATACAATACAGACTTTTTTATTCGGCAAAATTGAGACTAGGGAGTCCTATCTTCCATTTAACCCTTGTCAGATATTAGTGAAAATACGATTATATAACGGTATAAGATTTTAGACTAGATTATATGATGATTTTTAATAAGTTTGGTGAAATTAGAAATAAAAGAAGAAAAGGAAGATTTTTTTGTGGAAGAAGGAAAAAAACTCGTTTTATTTTTTAACAGGAATATGTTCCAACTGCCGCTGCATGAAAACACAAAGAGAAGGGGTGAGTGAAAAACCTGCAAAGTCTTAGGAAACAGTGATAGAAAAAGAGATATATTACACTATTAGATTACATAAAGGGCGGTAAATGTTACAGATTTTATTAACGTATGTAGTTAAGAAGAATAGAAATAATACTTCTACCTTTAGCACAGAATTTTTATTCCACGATCATGGTTGAATATTAGGATCCTGAGCACCCCTGCGGGTAGGGGGATGGAGAATACTCCCGCGGCATCCCGGCCTGTCGTAAGAGGCGACTAATCGGGCGGGGAGAAAACCCCGAAAACAAACCCCATGAACAGCAAGGGCTGAGCCCGGACAGTGATGTGGATCAGCTGTCTGTGTGTGGTCATGCCAGCTGACCAATGATCCACCCACGTGTTTGCCGTGCGTGGAGACCCGTAAGGAGGAGAAGGGTGTCCTGGAGGTTGAGTGCCAACCATTGGCACAACACACCTCTTTGGCCCCGGATTCGCTGTAAACGGGAGGCCAGGGAGTAGCTCACCCTGGTCAATCGGCTTCTGGTGGCTGGGGAAATTTCCTTTCGAGCGTACACCAGATTTGTGCGAGTCTGCTGTGTGTCCCATAAGTGGTGTGTGTGGAGGGAGATGGATGGGAGGGGGGTTGGAGGGCCCCTCTTGCCAGAAATCTTGCCTTGCGCTACATCTAGGGAGCAAGCAGGCTATACCTCTCAGGTAGCCCTGGCGACCGCACAGGCTTGCTGTGCGGCGTCCCAGTTTGTGTGGCTCCGTGGTGGGTGGGGAGCCTGGGGGGTGAATTTCTTATTCCTCTGTATGGATCCAAATCAACCTCCAACTAAAAGATCCCGCCCAACCATGGGTGGGGGAGAAAATGTAGTTAATAAATGCCAAAAATATCTGATCATTAAATGTGCCAATGAAGGTGAATCCCTAACAAGGATGTCTCCTTTCCTTATTCATAGGGTTCTGTCTGGCTCAGTCCTTGGTAAACTTAAATCGGTGAAAAAGCTTCGGGATGGAACTTTGCTAGTGGAGACCAATGACGAAAAACAAAGTGAAGTGCTTCTAAAAATGACCAATATTCAGGATACCCCTATCAAAGTCGAGCCACATAAAACGTTGAATACATGCCGTGGGGTAATTTCATGCTATGACCTGTTGTATGTCACTGCTGACGAGATAGCGAAGGAGATGGCTTCCCAAGGTGTCATCTCCTGTCGAAGGCTGCAAAGAAAACAGAATGGAGAAATGGTTAACACAACCTCTGTAGTATTAACTTTCGCTCGGGACAGACTTCCAGAAAAGGTATATGTTGGTTATGAGGTATGTACAGTCAGACCCTATATCCCCAGCCCCATACGGTGCTTCAAATGCAACCGTTATGGACATACAGCCAACTCTTGTAAGGCCAAGCCCACCTGCCCAAAATGTGCTGGGGATATTCATGATGGAGAGCCATGCAGTACTCCTGTAAAATGCATTAATTGTGAGGGATGTCATCCAGTCTATGCCCGTGAGTGCCCCAGGCTGCAGGAGGAGAAGAAAATTACCGAAATTAAAGTAATTGAGAAAGTTTCCTATGCTGATGCAAGGAAGAAATACAGGGAAATGGTGTCCCCTACCTTCTCTCGTTCTTATGCAGCAGTGACGACAATAAAAAGATCTAGTGTCGGATGCCAGACAGACCCATGCATTGAGAAACCAAAGACTGTAAAGGAAAAGGCAAAAGCTGTAGAAAAGAAATCTGTGAATTCTTTGAGTCCTGGAACTACACCAGAAACAAAGAACCAAAAAATTAACGCTCCTCCTAAACCTGCTGGAAAGGCAGAAATAGGAGGTAAGAGCATTACCCTTCCTCCCGCTGCCTCTATGGAGCTACAGCAATCAACGGAGGATGACATGGAGGAGGACGAGCTGGACGAGGAGCAGCTGCGCCTTTTCCTCCACAACAGGAAAAAAGGAGGGAGGACGAGGCTAGCACGATAGCTAGCCAAGTGATTTTAAATATTATTGAAATGGACTCTAAGTGTCCTTATTTTAAAAAACCTATTTATTTATTTATTTATATTTTATTGTACTTTTAACCTTTTTAATAATTTAACATGTTTGCCATTCAATGGAACATGAATGGTTTTTATAAAGGGAAGCACGAACTAGAACTATTGATAAAGGAATTCAAACCAGCATGCATCTTCCTACAGGAAACTCATTTTAAAAATAGTGACAACCCACGTTTAAGTGGTTATAACTTTTACAGGCATGACTTCCTGGATGGGGAGCGAGCTCGTGGAGGAGTTGCAACTGCCATCCGAGAGACCCTTTACACCTCTCGGGTGGTAATACAAACTCCACTGCAAGCAGTTGCAGTTCAAGTAGCTGCTCCATTCAATATTACAATCTGCAATATGTATCTACCGGAATGGGCACCGGTTACAGAGGAGACTCTTTCTGCCCTCATCAGCCAACTACCAATGCCTTTTATCCTTTTGGGAGATTTTAACGCTCACAATCCCCTTTGGGGGTGCAACCCAAGTGATTTTAACCATTTTAATTCAAGGGGACGTCTGGTAGAGAAAATTTTAACAAATTTTAACCTTATTCTTTTAAACAAAAATGAAAGGACTCATTTTAACTCATTCACTGGGAAGTATTCTGCTATAGACCTCATTATCTGTTGCAGCTCCATTGCCCCACTTTTTAAACTTTGTACACATGACGACCTCTGTGGAAGTGACCATTTTCCTCTCTTGATTAAAAAGTACTCATTCTGCCATGACACACATGCCCCCAAAAAATGGATACTAAAGAAAGCTGACTGGGCAGCATTTCAAGAGAAGATACTTATAACTTATGACAACTCACTAACTGCCTCAGAAAATGTCAAAGTACTGAATAATAGTATCCTAAATGCAGCCAAGGCTTCGATTCCTATATCCACAGGGAAGGTGCAACATTACCCAGTACCCTGGTGGAGTGAGGAGTGTGCCATGGCAGTTAGGAAAAGGAAAAGGGCATTAAGAATTTTTAATAAACATCCTACAGCCAGAAACCTGGAGGCATTTCGCAAGCTCCGCTCGAAGGCTCGGGAAATAATAAAGGAAGCAAAAAGAGAATCGTGGAAGAAATACATAAGTACCATCAACACCCGAACACCTGTCTCAGAGATTTGGAGAAAAGTCAAGCAAATATCGGGAATATGCTCCTCCTCAGCCTCATTTATAGAAAGCGATGGCTCCCTCCTTACCCAGCCAAAAGACATAGCGGAAGCATTCGGAAGGCATTATCATCAGGTTAGCAGCACAGAAGCCTATCACCCTTCTTTTAAGAAAATTAAGCAGCAAGCAGAGAGGAAGGCAATTGTAGCAGTAGCAGGCAATTACGGGGAACGTTATAACGACCCCTTCACTATGTGGGAGCTAATGGAGGCTATTAATAATATAAAAGACACAGCACCAGGATTAGATGAAATTCATAATGCCTTCCTGAGACACATCCCAGAGAAATGTTTGGCAGTGCTCCTCAAAATCTTCAATAAAGTATGGGAAGAAGGGGACTTCCCTGAGGCATGGCGTGAATCAGTGGTGTTGCCCATCCCGAAGCTTGGAAAAGACAAATCATGTATTGATAATTATAGACCTATATCCCTAACATCATGTCTCTGCAAGCTGTTTGAGAAAATGGTTAATCGACGTCTGATCTGGTGCTTGGAAAATCGCAATCTCCTCTGTAACATTCAATGTGGCTTCAGGAAGCAGAGAAGCACTGTTGACCACCTGGTAAGAATAGATACATATATCCAGGAAGCTTTTAACTATGGACAACACGTGATAGGCATCTTCTTTGATTTAGAGAAGGCCTATGATACCACGTGGCGTTACAAGATTTTAAAGACATTATATGACTATGGTTTTAAAGGTAACCTACTGGTTTTTATAAAAAATTTTTTAACTGAAAGAAATTTTAGAGTGAGGGTAGGAGATTGTTACTCCCACCAATTCTCACAACAAAATGGTATACCACAGGGATCGGTTTTAAGTGTGACCTTATTTGCAATTGCAATAAACGATGTTGTTTCATCAGTATTACCACCTGTTGAAGCATCACTCTTCGTGGATGACCTTGCGATTTTCTGTCGTTCCCAGAAGCTAACCACAGCTGAACGGCAGCTGCAATTGACACTTAAACGTCTATGGAGGTGGTCTGTAAATAATGGCTTTCGTTTCTCCGAGGATAAAACCTGCTGCCTTCATTTCCACAGGCGGCGAGGATTTTTCCCTGAGCCAAAGCTCATGCTCGGCAATCATTCCTTAAAATTTGTGGAATCTGTCCGCTTCCTGGGAATGTACTTGGATCGACGACTTAATTGGAAGACACATATAAGACATCTGAAACTGAAAGCTAATGCAGGAATGAATATTCTTAAAGTAATTGCTAACAGATCCTGGGGTGCAGATCGAACATCTATGCTGCTACTCTACAGATCATTGATTCGATCAAAGCTGGACTATGGGTGTTTTATCTATGGTGGTACAAGACCATCCTTTTTACGACCTCTGACATCTTTGCATAATGCTTGTCTACGACTTGCAACTGGTGCTTTCCGGACTAGCCCTGTTGTTAGCATCTATAGTGATGCTGGTGAGCCACCATTAGAGATCAGGCGAAACATCCTGATGTGCAACTATGTCAGCAAAATTTTAGCCCTACCGACACACCCAAGTTTTAAATCTGTTTTTAACCATAATTTATTGAACGTTTTTAATAGAAGACCTCGTGCAATACAACCTCTTGCTGTACGAGTCCACAGATTTTTAGAAAACAAAGACATAGTGCTTCCCAACATCATGCGAGCATGCCCATTCAGTTTACCACCTTGGAAGCTGTCCAGGCCTGATGTCTCATTTGGGTTGGCTGCTCAACCAAGGGCCACTTTGCTCCCTGATGAACTGCGGTCCAGATCCTTGTTGGCACTATCTGAATTCCAAGGTTTTAATATTGTATATACAGATGGATCGAAGACGGATGCAGGGTGTGCAAGTGCATTCATTGGCTCAGGTCTTTCACATGGGGTCAAGCTACACCCAATATGCAGTGTATTTGTAGCAGAGCTAATGGCCATCAAGCTTGCCCTAGAAATCATCCAGGATCAAGAGCTACCCACTCTCATCTGTTCCGACTCAATGAGTTCACTGAATGCCATCACCTGCTATGAATCTGCACACCCACTTGTCCAGGAAGTGCAGTATCTGTGCAGTAGACTTAGTGAGAGAGGCGTCCAAGTAAAATTTCTATGGATTCCTGGACATGTGAACATCGAAGGAAATGAGGCAGCAGACAGGGCAGCAAAAGAAGCCACAAGAAAGCCTACAATAGATTTTGAAGAAGTGTCCTCAGGAGATCTGAAGTCCCAACTCAAAAGTATTGCCCTCAAGGACTGGGAAGAGCAATGGTCTTCACTAACGGAGAATAAGTTACGTGCAATTAAAGAAACCATTAAACCTTGGGGCTCTTCTGTCAGAAAGAATAGGAGGGAGGAAGTAGTTTTAACTCGTTTGAGAATTGGACATAGTGCACTGACGCACTCATACCTTTTTACAATTCCCCGTATACCTCCCCACTGTGACAAGTGTAACACCCAACTCTCTATATGTCACATCCTCACTGAGTGCAGGATCTATTCTAGTGAACAGGAGAGGTGTTTGGGAGCAAGCACACTGAAGGATGTCATTGCAGATGATCATGGCAAGGCAGACAAAGTTATTTCTTTTATGAAGGAGACTGGACTCTTCCAAAGAATCTAACATAAATGTGGGGCTTTTCCTTTTCCCCCTTTTTATTTTATTTAATTTTTATTCATAACACTATGGCTAACTCACCGCATTGCTACAAATAATATTCATTGTTTATTGTTCCTTTTGAAGTAGAAATTAAATTATGGTAATTTACTATCACTGTTAATAACCAGTATGCTGAGAAGGTGCAAAATGACCTCAGCTGTCGAGGCACCTATCAAATCTACTACTACTACTAGGATCCTGAGGATGACCCAACGGGTAAAAACTATGGTCGTTGAATAAAAATTCTGTGGTAAAGGTAGAAGTATTATTTCTATTTGTCTTCAAGATGGAAAGCTACCACAAAGTTGAGGGCAAGGTATTGTATTCTAGTATACAGTTAACATCCGGGCTCCCAAATAGCCAAGTGGACGACGCGTTCGACTTTGGTGAAAGCGGCCCCGGCTTCGATACCCGGTGGGGGCTAACGTGCGATATGACCGTAGATGTCGAAGCACTTTTAACAACACTACTATTAGTTAACATCAGAACATAATAATCAATGAAAGTTCAACGTAAAGGAAATTTAAATTTAGTGCATTGTTTGAACGTTGGATTCATAGATGCGTTTGCAATGTTAGTGTAACAAAAAATTACAGGAAAAGGGGTAGGCTAACAACAAATGATCACATGCTTCCTATTCATTTATAAACCCTCATGTTCAGCGGTATTTCTTTTGGCAAATTTCTGGTAACCTTTTTATTTTATTGGGAAATATTTATGATATCACTAACTCATTACTTTATGAATAGCTCACTCATCACATGACACGTTTTACCTTTAGAGCGGTGGTCTCCTCGCCTTCAACTGTTGCCACCCTCTAAATTCCCAAGACATTTTCTCCTGACCCTTCCCAAGGACATAATTCGATTACACGCACTTAATAATTTTTGATGATAGTAACCGACCGCGAAAAATCTCAAATTTCTTAAAAATAGTATTTTTTTAAGTCTGATAATATATTATCGTCATTGTCGCTGCTCGTGATTTTGAATCATATTTTTGAAAGCGGATACGCATTGCGAATATTTCGCTGTAACATTCACATTACATATTGCCTCATACCACATTACATAAACTTAAGAATATCATACAATACATTATACTAGAAGACACAATAATAAAAGAAGTTCACTTACACAGTAATGTAACAATTAAATCAAAGATCTACGTATTCCAGGAACTCGTCTACTATGTAAAAGGACTTCAATGATTAAGTAGTGGAGCTTCCTTTTAAACAATCTTGCATCCATTTATCTTTTATAGACCAAGAGAGTCTATTATAGAATTTAATCGCAGCATGAAATGTACCTTCTCTTCTAATATCTGTCCTATCCTATGTTTGAATATAATTCTTCTACCTTGCGTCATAGCTATGCAAGTTAGAATTGAGTATCATAGAGCTCATGTTATTTTTAACGCTAAGCGCAGTTTCAAAAATATATATCGAGAGGAAGTATATAATTTCAAGTTCTTTAAAATGGTTTCTGCAAGAACTCCTTGGTTTCAAGTAATGCGTGCATATTTCTGCGTATTAAATAATAATTTTCTTGAAGGTTTCCGCAACTATGAAAAGAGAAGGGGTGAGTGAAAAACCTGCAAAGTCTTAGGAAACAGTGATAGAAAAAGAGATATATTACACTATTAGATTACATAAAGGGCGGTAAATGTTACAGATTTTATTAACGTATGTAGTTAAGAAGAATAGAAATAATACTTCTACCTTTAGCACAGAATTTTTATTCCACGATCATGGTTGAATATTAGGATCCTGAGCACCCCTGCGGGTAGGGGGATGGAGAATACTCCCGCGGCATCCCGGCCTGTCGTAAGAGGCGACTAATCGGGCGGGGAGAAAACCCCGAAAACAAACCCCATGAACAGCAAGGGCTGAGCCCGGACAGTGATGTGGATCAGCTGTCTGTGTGTGGTCATGCCAGCTGACCAATGATCCACCCACGTGTTTGCCGTGCGTGGAGACCCGTAAGGAGGAGATGGGTGTCNTAAAATTTTGTAATTATGATTTGTAATACACCTGGATAATTTGATAAGCTTTAATGTATATCAAATCTACAAAAGGAAATTTGAAAATTATAGCTAATATTCTAAGAGGCATATGTTTTAGCTGTATTTAAACTACAATTAAATACATCTATTCTTATTTGGTGTGAGTTTCCTAAACGAAGTAGTCTGTTCGTTCAATTATACATGTAATTGGTATGCAGTATTGTAACCTGTAATTATGCAATAATACGGTACATTTTTATCAAAGCACTTCGCACCCATTAATAGCTTCTCACTCCACTAGTGGCTCGTACAACCCTGGTGAATGACTGCTTTAGTGCTTTGTTTTGTCCCGAAGATCATGACAACTTTTCTCTCCTAAAGTACTGCGTTGTTCATATATCCACACTCCGTCACTGTGGGCACTTTCTCCGGCGTAATAATATTTTCTCCTCACGCATCGTTATGTCGCAAATAGCCTCTCTCATAACTTAGCGCGGATATAAAATGGAAAAGAGTTAGACAACTTCGATAATCTAAATTTAATCGCCGCTATCTCACATTTGCATTGCACGACGTCAACGAACCTCATTAAATAAAGCGATCGTTCGACTCAAGGCCCTAGAGGCATTCTCAATGTCGTACTTCCTTGCGTTGGCGTCCTTAAGGGCGAGAGCACGGGCCCACAGCGTGGGTACTCAGCTGATAGTCTACGCAATGGAAATATTTCCGTAATTGCATAAACCGAGGTGCAGGAGCATATCATGTGTTTACTTTTCCTCTTCGGATCTCTTACCATATTCTTCGGCCGTGAGCACGGGGATGGAGATTGCTAGATAAACGGGTCTTCTAAACAGCAAAAAATCTATGTTGGTTTGAAATTTCCCTTTCTATTAAATTACCGCGTAAGCAATGAACAGGTCACGCTCATGTGTAAGGCTATTGAATCTCCTATTTTATTTTATTTCTTCTATCTTACCTCCTTCGCACCGCATTAGTTCTTATGAAGATTTTGCGGGCAGCCAGTTATGTGTCGACTTCGCTGAATCCTTAAGATCGGTAATTATCGAAAATAACTATTTCCGTTTCTTTGTTTTTATGATATTCCCGCTGCCATAATGCACTGAAAAGAACATATTTATCTTTTGATGAAAATGTACATATATTTTGACGTCAATGTAAGAATTCCTAATAGCTGAAGTGCAATGAATGCTGCTGTGGTATGAGTAGGGGCACATACAGAATTTTCGTTTGGAGGTCTTGGTTGTGTGTGAGCTAAAGTATTGTAACCAATAATCTCTCATTTACGTTGTAATGAAGGCTGATTGATTCTCATCATATGAATGTATTACCTATGAAGGAATGTTTTAAGCGTTCAAATACTTATTGATAAAACACTTGAGAATTTAGTTCTGAATAAATACTTGTAGACATTTGGGGGGGGGGGGGCATAAGCCCGCCAGCCATAATTCTTCATCTCTCACACCCCCCTGTGTATGAGAGATGAAGAATTATGGCATCCAACTTGATCGCTCCTTAAATGCTACGAAAAGTGCAATTTGTAGGGTCATTTTGCTGCATTTATGAGAACTTTACCCACTCACAGCACAGGTTCAATGAGGCAAGCAATTGCAAACTAGCTCATTCTTCATATTGTTTAGCAAGCTTCATTACCTCTCCAAAGCTTTTGGTAGGTAATGGTGGAGAGTGTTAGGCGCCAACCACCATATCTTGCAGGTAAAACTTGTTATGATCTTATTCGTTGATGTATCACTCCCTTTGTTATAGATTATGAAATAGAACGAAAAAGACGGTCCAACAATCGGACTTATATTATTATTTATTATATTATGGAATGCCAATGCAGTTCGATGAAGAAGTGCCATGCGTGAGGCAGTGGATGAGGCGAGAGATGTACCAACCTTCCAAATAAAACCAAATTACATTTGTGAATGACGGGGGAAACATACTATTTGGGACAGACGTGTCTAAATCACTTCAGCAAATGGACACTCATAACGACCGCGGAATGATTCGTGTGCTAGTGTTCTAACCGAAAGGTCCCGGGTTCGAGTACCAGATAGTCAGATTTTTCAGGGTTAGGGAATGGTTGTTTGAGTTCTTAAATAATACTAATTATTAAAATGTATGTAACTGGGATCATCTTCTTCTTTACATTATTATTATTGTTATTTACTTCGTTCTCGCCACAAAGTGACGTTGTCATGGGAACGAACTGATGTCAAGTTCCATACGATTACAAAGATTATTAATCTTCGTTTTAATATGTTCTAATTAAGTGGCAAGTATCCAAGATTACTGATTTTTGAATTAAATATAGGTTAATTTCAACNAAATATAAGTTAACTCCAACGACTAATATTTCCAGGTCGGGTGAAAGTGATTTCGGCACCACCCCTGTTGTGGATGTTACCATGGAAATTATGGTTACACTTTTAAATTTCCATTGTTTTTTATTTCTGTTGCTAACTCGGAGTGCTTAGTTATTTTTCTATAGTAAGTGCTTTGAAGATTAGAATTGAGAGTTCCTGCAATGTCAATTATTAGTCCTTCCTGATTAATTTTATCAATGATAACTATATCCAATCTATTAGATTTTTTGGTGAGGTCTATCATGATTTCTATATCCCAGTATAATTTGTTTTTTTTTCTTTCTAATATGTTAATGGGTTTGTATTTGCAGTACTGCGTATTGTTAGCAATCAGATTTTTAGTAACTGCAAGCCTTTAGTGGAAAAATTTTGCCTCATTGTTGTGTCTGCCAGTGTAGTCATGGCTGGGAAGTGGAGACCATCTTCTTATGATGATTTAAATTGATTCAGTTTTTACCGCACATCTTCTGCATTTGTCTGTCGGTATGTTTTCTTTTAGGATATGCATTCTGTAATTTCTTGTATTTGTTTCTTGGTCCTGGATTGCTATCATGAATGCATCTGTTTTAGGATACAGCATGTCTTTTGATAGCCTTTATTATTATTATTTTATTCTTATTATTACTCAGTAAGATTGTGTTTAATAAGGAATTCTTTCGAATCTTGTCTCTAATTCCTGAAGACAGGCTGCAAATTAGAGCCGATTGAATCATCTGGATCGATTAAAATATATTGTATTAGTCACACTCCCTGTGGCCATGTCCATTTTTAATATTTTAGAACACAAAATATGTTGATGAATAATGCATGCATGTTTTCAGTTTTGTTCTATCAATGTATATATCCAACTTTGATGCCAATCTTGGCACTCGGGTCTTTGCCTTGATACCTTTAGCTACCACACCAAGGAAACAGTCCAAAGGAGTACTTGATTTTTTTTCAAAGTACTCTGTACCATATCAAAACAATTTATATCGAAGTTTCGTTGATGTAGATAATTTCCGGAAGTGATTCCACTAATGTTTTCATCGCTATCGCCAACGAAAGCCGTAATTTTTGCAGCATGTTGTACGTTGTACTTTCATCAATCAATTTGAAAAGTACCGGAATGTTGCTGATACTTCACGCAGCTGATCAGCTGACCTCTCAGGTTGTCTGCCATCTTATTTTCTCTTTCTGACATTGACTTTCTTGATAAGGATATCTCATGGAACAATTGCATTTTCGGAACAGACGAAATCAACAGCCTTTATCATCAATCAACGTTTGACGAAGGAGCCCTCTGTAAATTGTGTGGAGTGTTTTGCTAGTAAATACGTAGCTAAATTCCGTAATTTGCTTTCGTTATCGAATCCTCGCTTTTCACACATTTTGTAAACACTTGTTGTCGATTGTAAGTGATATGTTCATTGTTTCTGATTTTTCATCTCTTAATATTCCTCCGAAGCAGGAGTTCTGTTCCTTGTGATTTGTATCGTAATGCCTTTCACTATTATCTTCTTTAGCCTTAATAATGGTCGCACTGCGTATGATACTATGTTATTTTTCATTTTCAAGTAGAAGTATGATTAATCATCTTTCTCGAAATATTCTCCTGTATTTATCACTTTTTTTATTCATTGACTTTGAAAGCTAAATTATAGGGGTTAAATAATATTGAACATAAGCTTTATAATTGAAAGTTTTTGAAAATTTAAACACTTTTATCGAAGGATAAGAACAATCTATTTTATCTTTCAATGAAATCAGCACGCGGCGAAAGCCTTAGCGCATAAAAATGTACAAGAGTTAAACTTGATTCTATTTATGATCAGTAATAACTCTACTTATAGCCCCTGGATAGCCATGTGGATAACGAGCTCGTCTTCGATGATTGCAGTCTTGGGTTTGATTCCCGGCGGGGGCCAACATTTATCGCTGTTCACATAGCATCGTAACAGAAGTCACAAAATCCAGAAAACCACCAAAAACCTTTTTGGTGGTTTTCTGGATTTTGTGATTTCTGTTACACTTTGCCACCAGCGGCACTCCATTTATTCACATAGCATCGTGATGAATTTACTGTTAAAAAGCCAAATACGGCGGCGTGGGAATGGATGCGGTAACCACGTGTCACCCACTGTAAATACCACCGGGCTAGGCCCTATCCCTCAAAGGGATGTTGCGCCACGGAATTTACTTTAATAAGTTTTCTTGTCGAATTCACTATCATTGACGATGGCTTATTGAAAGAGACTTCTCAGGGTGATTCTCTTTCCTGTAAAGACGTTATTAATTTCACATAATTATTTCGTATGCCTCCAATGGTTATTAAATATAATTTCATTAGACCCTTTTGCTGTTATAATACTAGTAGTTAAAATTTGAAAACTGAAAATCTCAAGTTGTAGCTATAGCATGTGTAATCAGAGCACGGAATTCCAAAGTAAGTTGTTAATTCCAAGGAGAATCCGTCTATCGAAGTGAAAGTAAGGGTACTGTGAGAATTAATTAATATGAACGTTGCGGGGCAACGCATTTTTCTAAACAGGCTGTGATTGTGTTTTTCAGAGCTTTCAAATTTGCCTCTGGTAAGTAAAGAGAAATTCACAAATGATGGAACAACGAAAACTATTAAAATCTTACGGGTAGAAGCGAAAACTGTGTCCTAACACATCCCAAAGACGATGCTGGACTCAGTGAATATAGGTGGTGGAGAATGGAGAATAACAGTGACTTCAAGCAATGGAATAGAAATGCAATCGATGAGGTGTATTCATTGCAGCTCCTTAATCTTGTCCTTTTAGAGTTTAAAAATATCTGCTTACCCTATTATACGTAAATTTAAACGTACCCAATAATATGTCTTACCATCTTTGGTGTAGTTGAAGTTATTAACAGAAAGCCCCGTTTAAGATTATACATAACAGCTGACGAATTTCATATCTCTAAATAATGACACGAGAATTTTCGATGTAAAATAAATGGAAAAATTACATCGTGAAACTATTATCTTTGGTAAACATGGCCACGGAAACGGCAATTTTATCTAACTCATATTCGTTTCGTTTATTTACTTAAGGAGGCCAAAGAAATTTCCCACAGCCATTCATAGTCACTTTCCGTTTGTCAGAGTTCTCTCTAAGATAGGTTTATTGCTCATTTGCCACTCATTGAAAAGAAATAGAGAAATCCTCAGGAAAACGGTCATGAAAAATGATAGGACCAGGACTCGAACCTGGGTCTCCCAACTGCCGGTCGCTTTCTCTATCCATTAAAGTATTCCACCAGAACTTATTCGATAGATCAACCGACTGGCGTTTGGGAGATCTGGGTTTGAGCCCCGGTCCCGTTAGATTTTCGAAGTCCGTTTTTCCTTAGATTTTTCCTAGGTTCACGCCTTAACGTACCAAGTCACCTTAACCCTTTTCCAGGCGAAGTCATGGTTGAGAATGTAATGGTCCTTCATAATCTGCAATTAGATTTTACTTCGGTGAATTAATCCGACTTTAAAATATCTAATTTATATCTGAGGTTGAATATAATTTTTAACAAGGCATAACTCAGAAAATGTTGCTGTTTCGAATTGAATAGGTTCCGCATATGATGATGATTCATGAAGCAAAATAAAATTTGCTGCTTTTGCTGCAGTTGGATATTTCGACATTTTGGCCCAGTTTGAGAACAGAACCTCTGATAAATTTCAGATTTCTAAATATGGCAGTAGAGGGAATTATCGAGGGAATTTAGAGCAAGTTATCGGGTATCCAAACAGAATAATTTTTAGTAATCTCTTTGGAAGAATTACACCCTCGTGAATGAATGAAGCAAACGCTGAAATAAGTCTAGCAGACGATGCGATAACTCGGAGTAACAAATGTGTATCTGTACAAAATCCATATCAAATTATTGGCGTAATATGGATCTCCTAACCTCGTTTTCGTTTATCTTAGGATGTATGTTAAGCCAAAAACGAGACAGAACCGGATTTTCTTTGGTCCAACACAAAAATATTTAGAAAATTCTGACTCATAAACCACCTCCAATGAATTTCTTTAAATGTCTTTGGGTTGATGCGTTGCGAATACATCAGCTCAAAGAAAGTAATCAGAAAGAAGACTAGATATCCTTGTGCCACAATTTTCTGTTATTGTGATAACGAGAATAGAAATGGGTCACTGTCATTAATTTTCTTCGGAGAGATCTACAGATTTCATCTTTGGAAGAGCTAAGTTCTTTCATTTAAAGAGCCATGCTCTAAGCATAGAATTCAAACAATCGAAATTGGGTATAACTTCCTCCTATCAAAATACACTTCAAAAGACCCTTATATCCAGGGAAGTGTTTTAAGTGGTGTTATTGTTTAAAATGCTTTGACTTCTGAGGTTATATCGCACAAATGACTTCCACCAAGAACCGAACCCGAAACTGCTTTATCCAAAGGCGAACTCGCTACCTACTCCACTATCGGGACTAACGGGAAGTATTTATGTTTGTGCCTCCCATCCTATTTGAGACCATAAATGATGACACAGTAAAATGTTGTCTTATACAACATTCATTGAGCTTTATTCAACATTCCTATAGCCATGTAGATAACGCGTTCGACTTCGGTGAAAGATGTCCCGGTTCGAATCCGTGTCCCTTCCCGTTCATCCGATTCCGTCGCTGCACTTTTGAAATGACTACTACTACCTCAGTTCTATTATTTAATAAACATAATCGAATTGCAATGAATTGGTGATGGTGATTTCTTCTTTAACTTGGATAAAATATTGCAAAAACGAACTGCGAAACAACATACATTTTTGTGGAAGTCTTAGTTCTTATTAAATTATCAGAAGCTTACTTAGGTCCGCTGATATGTAGATAAATATGAAATCATAATATTTGTTGGAAACACATAAGAGTTGATGGTCTTAAAGGGTGTGCCATTACCTGGTTGTTAGAGAGCAATTTATCTATCAGAACTATCCATTGCAAGGTTAAGTCTAAAAGAATACAACCCAGATTAATTCGTTGAAACGTCCCAAGGAAGAATGGACTTGTAAAAAGTCTGGTGGGACTGGGAATCGAACCCGGGTATCCCAATTGCCAGTCGGGTGCTCTGTCCGTTGAGCTATCCCGGCAGAATGTTTCTCCAACCCATTCGGGATACTTTCACACGTACCCGTATTCCTGTTGTTGAAACGTGTAAATTCGTGAAGAAAACCGCTGTAACGCTGCTCACACTGTAAATTCTTGTACATCACATGTGGAATTTCCAATTGTTTATTTATTCCATCCAACAAAAACATTCGCTCGGATCATCTAATTAGATCGACCAATACTACAGACGTAAATTAGATGGCGCTAAGATATTCGGTAACAGTTTAACGGGTCGACCACGGCAATCTCATTATTCACCGCTAATGATGGGGGCAGGTATTGATAGAATGACTATGACGAAGTTACGTCATGGAGATTTACCAAAGTTCCTTTTCATTTCAGAATCACAAAGGTTTCAGCCAGCAAAGTACTTCTTCAGTTTAAAACTAATATGAAGCATGGTAAATAACTGTACAAATTCTACAGAAACTGATTTGCACAGTTATTTACCATGCTTCCTGTTATGGAATTCTACCAGGTTAAGGCTTCTTCGATTGATTTAAAACTAATGTTTGTATTATTGTATTGCGTGGTGGTTTTACCAGAATTCAGGAAAATTATACCTTTGACGTTTATGCGTGTAGTGCACGAGGCATTTTTCATACGCAAGTTTATATTTACTTCAAAAGAGGGCCCCTATCTACGAACGTGTCAGAATGCTGGAAGTCGAAAATTATCTATGTCAACAGGTCATGAGACGCAAGAAGACGTGAGCTTAGCCACGTGAATTCCACGCCTTCTTGTTCTCGATGTTTCGGCTTTGAATATTCTCTGGTATCGATATAACGAAGTGAAGAATAACTTGGAAATTGCCACAAGAAACCATCTCATGATGGTAATGTAACCGGAACCGATTGTCATTGTGAAAAATTGTTTCTTGAGGAAATTACGAAGCTATTCTTCACTTCGTTATAATTTCGCTAGGTCCGGTCTACTATGATGTATATTACTCCGGTATCAAATCTAAATTATGTAAGTCAACAGTTCTCGTCTGACAACATTAATTCATGATTTTCTTGCATGTCCTACTAGTAGTACTACTATGCTACGTATTATTACATGAGTAGGCCGACCTGATTAGAATGGAAAATACCTTTTCTGTTCTTCTGTAATCATTCCACACGCTGTTGGTACATCCATCTGGATGTATTCCTGGTACCCTCACCGATTACTTAATCTCCGTAAATAAACGGTGTATCACTTTAAAATTTATATTTACTTAATGGAAACGAGTCTATCAATATACGTATTCCAATCAACATTGTACAATCCATAATTATTTCTTAAGTTTAAATTTCTTAATAGTTTTAAGAGTAAACTGAAAATGTAGGCAATTTACTGGTAGTTCTAGAAATTTTACGTTATGACTTATCATTACATCCCATTTCTGCCTCGGGGCGGTTATGTTTACCAATCAACTGGTAAAGCTGAAATTCCTGCTTCTAATTCGAATAAAAATGAATGGCGAAGAATTTGGAAGATAGTTTGATACTTTTCGCCAACAGAATTTTGGCCGGTTTTCAGCATAAATATTAATGGTCTCTGGTAATTGAAGAAAGAAGAGAAAGTCTGTTGATTTTCCACAGTATATTTTCAACACGACCGGTTTCGCTACCGGAGTAGCATCTTCAGGACACCTGTACCACCGGACAGGTAGCGAAACCGGTCGTGTTGAAAATATACTGTGGAAAATCAAAAAAGTCTTATTCTTCTTTCTTCAACTACCATGGCTTTCCACTAAGTAACGTCCGATCATTTAGATTTCATTAATGGTTTCACCTCTGAAATTACTTTTCTCAAATACGGCCCAATCTTAACTGTTTATAGTTGGCATACGAATTAGTCACTTTTTCCAGGAAATTCCAATCGGCATCTTTAATTCTTTCTCCTTTCTTTAATTACTTCCGATCGGCTTCTATGTTACTATTCTGTGTTTGCCTTTTTAACTGATGAATCTAAACCATGGTCGTTTTACAGTAAATGTTGTGGTAAAAGTTCTTTGCTTTGTTCTTTCTGGGAACTTTACCACGAGGTCACGGCCCAAGCAGTTGATTCTGAAAACACTCTTAAAAATTATCTCTTCTTTTCCATTTAGTCCCCTTTTCCAACTTTCTTTGGGTTTGACCCGATGTCTTCCAAGGCAGGGGTAAAGTAGGTAACTGTATGCAAGGCCGTGCGGTTGAGGAAACCCAAAGAATTAACGGAAGGGAAGAAGTCGTACGGGTCCGGGATTGGAGCCAAGATCTTTCCGGTCGGATGCTCTCGCCAATTGAGCTAATTCTCAGAGAACTCTTATTCAGATTTTAAGGAATCTTTGGGAATAAAATAAGAGCAAGGTTCGATTCCCGGTCACCGATGACTTTTACTTCCGTTTAATTCCTTGGGTTTCCTCAGTCGTTTGTCCCCGCTCGTAAAGTTACTTCCTAAATCTATTCCTTGATTTTCACTTAAGAGGAAGTATCCTTAATACCGGCTTTTCCGGGTTGGCTGTCCCAATGGGTGTCGCCAAGTGAGAGCTATCGTTATTTGTCATCGAAGACTCTAAAAACGGAATGGAACTACTCTGCGTAGTAGCTCAATTGGCAAGTGCATCCATCCGCAAGGTGGAAGATATATCTTCCTAATACCTATCTACCTCTTTCATATATATACTATTAAAGGGTAAAAGGAACTACCAAATTACCAACATTTTTATTTCACGAGGGACTAAGTTGGGAGTAAAGTACATACATACATGCACGGGGATTCGGTTGCAAGGATAAGAAGAAAACTTCCAGTCATAAATCTCTCTATAAATCAGCATTTAAACTTACTCTAAATGAAATATGTCAGTGTTTCCCAACCGGCGGGACGCGTCCCACTGTTGGGAATTGCGAGCTTGCGTGTTGGAACTCGATCAAGTTGAAGCATTTCATTTAATTCGTTTTGCATTTTATTTTTCTAATATTTTGCTTAATTGCGAATACATTTTCCAACACTGCTATTTATCAACAGACTAATATTCGTAAGCTATGTAATTACACCTATCGGTAAAACAAATTAATTGGTGGCACTTGGTTGTCTTGAGGACACAGGAGAAATCTTGTAGACGGGAAAACATCGGAATACACGAATAAAATCAATAGCGGAAACCATAAGGCAGTCTTTTTATTTTCAAGATTATTGGCGTAAGTATTATTTTTATTCCAACGATAAAAAATACGATAAAATAAAACCCTATAACTCACGAAGAGATAAATTTAAGAGCCTATCGTTTGACGTTCTGTTTACTTCGAAACCTAAGGTTGGGTGAATTTCAAAACTTGCACTGTATTATAATTTCTGCGGGTATTAGGTTCCTTTTCCCGCACATAGCCTTAATTTCGACTCCAATCGAATCAGCTTCAATGAATCAGCAACACGTTTTGTTCATTCGTACTACCATATAGCGTGAATAATCTCTTTCGTAAAATTAAATTATAGTTGACGATCGAACGGAACGGAAATAAGGTAGATAGGAATGGAAATTTATTATATGTTTTCATTCCCATCTTTAAACTAAATTGCGATTAGAAATCACGAGAGCATCAATAAAACATTCAAATTTTTCTAGAAATCTCTTGGATGATGATTCAACATACCCAATTCAAGTAATACATCGGGACGAGATTAGGAAACGCCATGTCTCAGAATCCATTAATAGCTTTATCGAAAGAGTTTCTCGAATTGCGCCGAGTAAAAGAAGGCTTGCAAAAGTGGAGACCACTTACGTCAGAGATAATTTACCAATTATGTAATCGTAGTATTATTATTGCATATGTTGCAAGTACACAAAAGTCAGGTGGCAACATTGTCATCATCACATACATAAGACTACATTCGTATAATGTTACATGTATATATTTATGTAAAGGTATTTGTATATACATGTAACATTATATTATAATAGATATTATATATATCTACAATACTAATTATATTAATTAATGCTACGTGTCAACTCCCACGTGGAAGGCATACATCAACACCTGTATTTAATGGCAGCCAATAATGGTAATACTAATATATATAGCCATAGAGTTTTGGCGTTGTCCAATTATTTGCTCAGTTTACAACATATTTATTTTTTTATTACTTTAATTGCGTTTCTCTTAAAACTATTTCTACTTTTTGGGAAGGGACTGAGAATTTCCTTGGGTAAGGCATTCCATTTAACTGCAGTTCTATTTAAAAAAGAAAATTTACCCACATTTTTTGTGACCCTTTGTTCTAATTTTGAATTCGTGGTCATTTTTCCCCCAAAAAGATTTTTGTTGCAAATAATCAAGATGAGCCATAAAAAATAGTTTAAGACCTGGAAATGGCAGTCAGAAAAGCTGGTATGGAGATTTAACTAATACTACTTAACCCGTAGGGGCTGTCCCCTAGCTCCCGTGGTGACCAGATCAATGAAATCGAGATTCCGGAAAAGCCGCTGTTCTGAGAGGAACACTTGATACATTTTTCAATTGCTAAGCTATCATCTTCAGAGGATAAAAGTCTTCCTCTTAGTGAGTACGTGAAAATTATTCACGTGGACAATCTGACTACAAATAGACCGATGATGGAAGCGATGAATAGACGAACACAGCGGGAATGAAGTCGAATATTTTCGAATTCTATTCGAATATTTGATGTAACTCAGCCTCTGAAGATCAAACTGGAAAGCATGCTGAGATGTTTATTAGCCATAGCACGCGCAGAACGGAGAAAAGCACGTGGGTTTCATAGAAGTCTGAAATGCCTGATCTCCTCAAGAAGGTAAAAATCAACGAGCAAACAGTAGGCCAGTCACATCTCATGAAGAAATGACCTACAATGTGTATCAAATGCCATGAAATGGAGTTTTGCATGGATGTATGAACAGAAGTGGCCAATGATTTTGCCCAAAGATATACGGAATAAAGATGTAATGACATTCCTGGTAATAAATGTAAGAGAGAGCAATGGGATTGGTGGAATAAGATCGGGTAAGATTTTATCCTTCGATAAATTCTAATATACATATTAAAATGAAAATAACATTTCATCCATTCATTGTGGGGTCCCGGGTTCAAATCCTGGTTAGGGCATGGTTGTTTGTGATGGTGATATGAGAATGGTACACTTTTACAATTAAACTTACCACTCCAACCCCAAAATTAGCGTGGTCCCTCAAGACCATATTAAAGTCGTTATGAATATCAATATTATTAAATTATTTTTCTGGGAGTCCTCCAAAGTCTGAATCGTCTAGTAATTCACATAATGAATGAACTCGATACATATGATTAATTCAATGTATTATCGGTAAAATTACTAAAAAAACATTTCTGTACCCTGTAATTTAGGTAAAACTTCGGAAAGAGAATTAGTTGAAGTAGTAATAAATCGCCATAAAATCAAAGTGGGTAAAAAATAAATAAAACGTATAATCTTGTCCTTAGAATTACATCGTACCCTACGATGGTTGATTGAGATGCAGCTTCAGAATTATTGAAGATTAGTGCATATACTTTAACAAATTTGCGCACAAATATATATTCACATTTCAGTAATGGAATCGCGTACGATAATATGCCCACTGAAACTCTCATTTGATTCATTGTGGGATGTGGTTTTGTGATAATACTGAAGGCAGCTGGTGATTTTCCTTTCTTATGAATTGGATGTAATTTGTAAGGATGATATTTACGTTGTCATTTAAGTGTTACATCATTCACACTTTTTCCATACATATCAGTATGCTTTGGTCCGTCTAAAAGGATCGCCATGATTGAACCGAATAGTTAGGAATGACCTCGTGTTAGCCACGTTTTACTTATAATTTTATCATTATTCTTAGAAATTAGTTAAATTATTTTTTTTGAAAAATTTCAAATTACATTTCATTATAAACTGTCTTTAACATTCTATATGTAGTATTATTACTATTGCTTAAAATAAGGTCATTTCGTATATATGGGCCCCTACCGGAAATGGAGCCCGGGACCGCTTCTACCAAAGGCGAACTCTTATCCCACATGGCTAACCTGGAACCCTCTTTTGTATGATTTATTTTAATTTTGTTGTCTTTTACATTTATTTTCTACGCGCTACTCTGTCACCATTTCCAGTAACTGTTTGAAGGTGGAATTCCACATTAATAACAACTCCAATAACTAAAATAAATTAAATTTTATATNTCTTGAAGCAAAAAAAAGGAAGGAAGAATTTCGAGGAGATTCCTCGATACTCGTTTTAGGTTTTAGGCTCGCATACAGGGCCGTATTGAGGGCGAGGCAACAGGGTCACGTGCCTAGGGCGTAACCTCTAAGGGGGCGAAATATTCGAATTCGAAACGCCCGATAAATTCCTCGCCTTGCGTAATATAGGAAATATTAATTTTTGATAAACCGTTGCGTTAGGTTCAAACAGAAAGTTTCCTCAGAAAAAAGAGTACGGGAAAGATAACAGCACAAACGCGGAGAAAAATCTCTTTAAAAAAGAAATCAGTTCGTGAGAAAATGAAGCTGTCAATATAGTGAGAATAGAAGCACTCGTGAAAAGTATGAAAATTGAATTACGGTTATTATTCTGTTTGGTTGAGATTATACGGTCTTATTCTGTTTGGTTGAGAATTATTCTGTCAATTCAGCGAATAGTTGCGGAATGAGTATATGAAAGGGATAATGTTGGTTATGGAGAAAGAATCACAGGAGCCGAGTGGATGACATCGAACGGTACGTTGATGGAGTGGGAGGAGTTATGGTAGAGGGAGAGATACAGATAACTGAAAGCGAGATGGATTTACGCTTCGAAATAGGGGAAGAGGGGCAAGAAGGAACCAATGGGATGGCTATTTAATAAGAGAACTTTGCTTCTTTCTACATAATTGCTCGCGGAACCCTTATATGATAAGACGTACTGAGTGCGGCCGAGCTACTTTGCGAATCTGGATCTTAGGTGCTTCATATAGCCAGTGAAATCTTCTCTTGTGTCACTTCTCAAGGATCCTTGTCGCATCACCCACTTGGAGTCTTTGCGCGAAAAGTCTTGGGGTAAGTCTTTCCGTTTGAGTTGTACATGTTGAGATTTCATTTTAAATCGCCATCAGTCTCAATCCCAAATCTTTAGGTTAGGGTTAAAGCGTCTTAGAAATTCAGCGCATGAATTCTCGTTTAAATTTTCGGTTCACTCTAACGAAATTATTAAGACCCCATGCTTCATACATGTTTGTGGGAATATATGAAGGGAATATATCCAATACTAAGACGCGAAGACAGTTTTAAGTCGGTAAATTCTTAGTTGAAATTTTGATTTCTTCTTTTCCCTCCCCAATGATAACCTATTTTAAGTACCGAATAATATGAGTCTTTTTCCACAGAATATTCAATGCAGGACTGGTTTCTGCGTCTCTTTTATTTTTTTTTGGCTCTTGTAAATACTCTGACTATTATATATTCCGACTTTTGTAATTGCATGGGTGTTACAAAAACGGCTTCATTAACGAACTTTTACTAGACCACACATATTTAATAGGGGAAAGGGGCAAGCATTAATACCACTTACTGTGGTATTAATGTTAATGGGGCACTTGTCATATTTATGGCCTGACGATAGCTATTACTAGCTGAGACCGGCCGCCAGTAGTATTTCTGTGAAACTGTAGCATAGTTATTTTAACCATTGCTGTTATGGAGTTTCACAAAGTCACGGCTGATTTCATCAATTTAATTCACTTATTGAGGTATTTTATGTGTGGTCTAGTAAAACTTCTGTCATGAATTCGTTTTGTGTGAATGAAAACCATGAGTGAATTCTGATTCTATGTGGATATGTGTATGATATGGATGTTATATTTTCAAAGAAGGTCGTAATTATTCTTAATTGTACGCTCTTCAATTTGTGTATGATTTTATGCTTTTAACTGTATTTGTTATTTATATATTTACGCAACTGAAACGACTTCCGGAATCAATTCTTTCTAATTCGCTTTTAATGCTAATTGTGATCAAATCTCAAGTATGGACTAGGCATCGGGTCTCCTGTTCGTGTATTTTAACCATTGCTTATTTGGTGTAAGACAATTTTGTGATTTCGGTGTTTTCATGATTCGAGAAACCATTTTGTGATTTTGATCTCATTTCTTTGCTAAGAAAAGTGCTATCGGGTTATAATCAATCGAAATAAACCAATTTCTACCGATGAAATGTTATGGTTATTGAAATGACCACGCCGTTATTTAAAATTATTTTTCGTGTATTGTAGATGTCATTCTTTTGGTCCGATTTTTCCATTGACTGGGCTAGGCTTTTGAAAATCTCATACAGTCAGTCATTTTTAGAATATAAATATGCGCTCCCTGCATCCTTATCCCATCATTTAGAAACTTGAACATTTTGCGGCGATGCAATCCTAGACGTAACGCCCAATTTTTCTCTTCAGTAGGATGGGAATTCGTCTCTTTATGGGTAGTTTAAAACCAAACTCTCATACAACCGATTTCACGGACATTCTTACACATTGGTTGAGAACCATACATTATGTATTCCGGAGAAAGATGAAACTCAAGTGTTCTTTAACATAGCTTTTATCAATAGACTCTGGCAAGACTTTGTGGTAGGAAGCCATAACGACCTGACAAAAATGAAAACAAAACGTTTACCCGTACCACGTGAAGATTTATTCAGCGACCTAGGTTTCGAAGCGTTGCGTCGTCATCAGGCTTTTATATATAATAGCTTTTAAAGTGTCTAAGATGCTGAAACTAAGTGGAGGCTGTATGGACTATCTTATTCTTAAATCTGATGTTGATGAGACGTAAGCGTATTAAGAGAACATATTTATTTTCTGAAAAATATTAGTAGTATTTTTAGAAGTGCTTCGACAGCTGAGGTCATTGCGCTCGTAATCCTCCTACGGGGATTGAAACCGGGACCGCTTTAACGAAAGTCGAAAGTACTGCCCGCTTGACTATCCAGGAGCCCCATAAAATACTATTTGTTATATGTCGATTAACGCTTAAAAAGTACTCATTTAGAGTTCCTTAGTCTTCAACCCTCTTGGAAAGAAATGTATTCATCTTCCGGAACCGTGCATGGGTAAATATAAGAAAATTGATTTCAACTCCCGTGTAGAATTTTCGAGCAGCATTTGAGTGAAAGACATTCGGAAATTAGATTACGATTACGTTTAGGTTATGAAAATCATGTAACTACCAAATAAATCACATTGCGAAAATTTGGAAACATCAATATTTAAATATTCCTCGGTTCTGAACATATTCGTAGAAGGAAACTTGAATCCGTATCAAATTTAATATATTTTTAATCGATGGATTTTTCTTGTGGAAATTGGACAAAATTATTTCTTAGGCCGTGTTATTGAAAATTGTTATGATTAGGCGTAAACAACTCTCACTCTTTTTCAACGGAATAGTATGTACCCATCGATTTATTCTCGTGAACTGATTTTTAGGTACAACTAGTGTAAGTATAAGTGAAAGTGTGTACTGTACAGGTTTCCAAAAAAAGAAAGGAAGGAAATTCAGTATGTGGTCAGGCGTGAATAGAACAGTTTTTTTTAACACGTTAAGGAATTTAAGTGGAATTAAAAAATGAAAAATAATCGAAAATTGCGTCCTCGCAGAAAGAAACAAGTCGTAATTGTTAATTTTTCAGCTCATTTTTCTTTGAAAATAGCAAATATCTAACAAACGATGACTGAATGATGCCAAAATAAATTAAATGCAGGCTGAAAGGGAGGTTTTACCGCTCCAAATGTCTGTACAAGACAATGGACTGCGCAGGTGCCAAGAAGTCATGTGTAGGTGATGTTGTTGAGTCCATTTCTGTTAGATCGCACTCTATCCATATCTGAGACATTTTAAAATTTAGAATTATTTTGTATGGGTCGCTTATGAGAAGCTATGAAATTTAACTGGATCTTGGACTAAAAAAAACTTACGACCATCGAGGTCAAGGCGTGACTAGCACTGATCTTTGGACGCTGAATAAAAATGTGGTGAAATTACTTACGTAATCAGAGCTCTCAGCGATTTGTTCGATCGGCGGAAAACTCCTTTTACTGCAACATCTCATTCATAATATCCAAGGGCATGATATTGTTTAGTCTGCTTCGTTTAGGTTAACGTTGATATAGCAATTTCATACTGTGTGTCACTTCTGTTTCTTTCAAGCGTGTTCCATCCGAGAATCGTAATTGGCATTTTGGTATTCTCACGATCACAATTTTGTGTTTTTATTTGAAATTCAAGTCATTCACTTTAAATCATTCATTTGCAGCCTTTATCCTTCTGGTTGAAACAGAAATTGGTGATCGGGCCCCTACTTTTTAATATACGCCAACAAACCCAGCTACAAACCAAAGAAATGGAAAGCAATGTGAGGATTTTGGGTGTCACTAAGAAACGAAGAATTTGCACTTGATGAGAATCGCATCAGTTGATCAGGATTTAGTTGAATGCTTGAGCGCTGCTAAAATTGACTGCTAGAGCTGTAGTTGTGTGAATGCTACGTAGTTAAACTCTTCGAAAGTAAGTGAATGCGTCAGGATTTCTCGTGTAAGATTCTTTTGGGGTAGACTAGTAGTTGAGTAGTGGTGATTACTAATGAAAGAAGAGTAGTCATTTCAGATGACTATCTGGGGCCATACTCGCATAATAACGAACTAGAGAGTTAGGAACCAAAATTATTAGGAAATTTAATGAAAAAGTTGGGTTCTATGATTCGCCATGTCGGTTGGTGCTATGGAAAGCTAAGACAGCGATGGTACTTTGCTTCAGTCTAGCCTTATTTAGAAAATGCGGTACATTGCCAGTATTGGCCTTTCCTGGATGATGATGAAGGACTAAACTCGCACCTGCAAACTTAAGAAGGCGCAGATCCAGGAAGTGCATTTCTTGGAAACTGCTGCGACAAAACAGCAGGGGTTACGAAAATGCTCTCATGTGCACTTTAGGATTCCTAAGAAAAGGGAAACGCAAACTCGCAGCTACTTTTGCATATCTGAGAATAACGTAAGATAAGAAAGATGGACGCGAAGACCCATCGTTTTAAAAACTCAATCTCCGCGAACGATCTGCGTTAGTGAAAGAAGAGTATATCGCTTGGTGTTTACACTCTTTGCCACAAACCGATAGGTAGCTTGCCGGTGTGTCCATCTACATAAATACCCAGTAAGACGCCTATCTTTGAGTGTATGTAGATACAGATGAAAGTGAAACATGGTGTAGCACTTTTGGAGTTTTTTTAAAGTGATTCAAAGCATCAGTTATCGATACATTTGTAGAGGAAAGTCTTAGGCCTGGTATTAAAAAGTATACTTAAAATGGACTTTAACTAAAGTTCACTTTAAGCATTTATATTACAATGTTTTTTTAGAGTTAAAGTGAAGATTGTAGTAAATCTTGTATATATGATAAATTAGTATGGAGAAGCACAATAATCTTCACTTTAACTCTAAAAAATCAGTGTAATACTGGGCTCTAAAGTGAACTTTAGTTGAAGTCCATTTTAAGTATACATAATAATACCGGGCCTAACTCTCTTAGGAAAACATGGATCGGAGACGATATAACTTGACGGTAAGAGGAGATCAGAGAATGGGCATCCTGGAACGGCGTAGGGTGTTTGACTTATGGATCGTTTTGCTTTCACAAGAGCGGTGGCCCCGACTTTCAATGTCGCTTTGTTGCAAGTTGGATCCGTCAACGCCGTTAATTTCGGTAGCGCCGTCGGGAATCAGTTGCTCAAATCCGTATTTGCTGAAAGGATGGCTGCAATACCTCTTGCGTACTATTTTTTGTGAGCAAAGAAACAAAACATTGCTCCAACGACTTACTTCGTGCGTTATCTATAATAATGTTGTGACTAGAATTCTACCATGTGTTGATGCTGGACTCTCCATTACTTATAGTGAACCTAAATAAACTATAACCGATAATGATAAAGACTGTAAAACTGTCGTAATGATTGCATAACACTGGTAGGATTGGAAAGAGTAACCCTTTTTAATTCTTACAGTGAAAGTCTCGCACTACGAAATATGTATCTCTGGAAACAGCTTGAGGATGAGAGTCATGGGTAGGAACGTGTCGCCATTTTCTAGTAATTTCTGTTAAGTGTGCTAAGTTATTAAATTCGGGATATAGTCTCTGATTGGAAAGGTTTTCGTGTTTGTTTGTTTCCTGTGCTTTAAATCGCATCTTTTTTAAATGTACTCGAAACGGTTGCGAAGCTGGCATTTACTAGGATTGCAGTCATTTTAGCGATCTAACTGTCCGTTATATCTTCAAAGTGATATGAGGGATGCTGAATCCAAAATATATTTTACAGTTGTTCCTAGTATTTTAAAGCGCAACAGGTAAAGGTTCACATAAGTGATTCACAGATTGAATCAACTTAATGAGACCAATATTGAAATTTAATGAAACGCAGTAAGGTGAAAAGACGCTCTTAGGTACATTTTGCGTCAAGGCACAAGGAAATGTCGAACATTTATTTGTCACAATATTGGGGTTTGTAAAAGTTCATATTGTGGTTTGTTAATTTTCGACATGTCCTTGCAGTCCCACTACGAGGTCACGGCACAAGCAGTTGATTCTAAATTTTTCGTCTCTTAAAATTCTGGGGTATCGAAATACTTAAAAAAAAACTTAAAATCTTTAAAATAGGATCGTATAAAAGATTGCAACTACGGTTAATTTTACTCACTAACGCGAGGAATGTAATTTATTAAAAATTATAGGAATTTCGGGAGCGTAGTGTAATTTATGAGTTACTAATTAGTTTTAACCTACGGTTAAAATAGGGTAGTTGCTGCGAATTAGACATTCATTTGAAATATTGTTCACAATCTCGTGTTTAAATGAAGTCCATCTGGTTAAAAATCGAAAGGTTAAAAGTCAAAGATTTGATTGAAATAGAGCTGAAAATTGCCTAATTTGGCAATCATTTTCCGTACAATCAACCATTATCATTGCAAGTAAGTTAAGTTGAGTCGTTGAAAATTATGGCGTATTGAAATTATTACTTTCAATTGGAAGAGTTGGAAGAATTTTTGAGTAGCATTATTCATGGAATTGTGGAAATAGAAGCACGTTGAGTGAAGGTATTTTTTATGCATAAATAATAATCGAAAAAGTTAATTTCTTAAATTTGGTGGGGATGGTTCTGACCTAAATCTATTTCATTTTTTGCTACTCATAGAGAATAGATTAAAGCCTTCACTTCTAACTATTTTTGAAACTCGGATGTTCTAGAACTATCAGTCGCTGATTATGATGATTGACCTATTGACCTTTGTGTTAGTGGAAATTGATTAATTTTGCTAGATTAATACCCCTTTTCTTCGAATGTTTAAATTAATTAATTAATTACAAAATCTGTA
>KZ308944.1:225659-249343 GCA_000376725.2 Ladona fulva | reverse complement strand
TATATATATATAATATATTTCTATCTTCCAAATAATGTAAAGTATATGACAAAGACTTTAATTTCATTGAAGAAAAAAATGCTGTTTACTATTTACGCCACTTCAAGATGCTGCTTCACTCCAGTTTTTGACCGTGAAGTTTTCTCATGTATGATGCATTTAAGGCAGATAAGTAGGTTACCAAGCACAAATATATTTGTAAATGAGTGATTCCTAGCGACGGACATTGATTTCGAAATGCTATGTCGATTACTCATTCCTCGGCATATTTCGTGATTTCGTGCTTTCTTGGCTCACGCGAAGAGGAATGCGAAATGAATCAACCAAATTCGTACACACATTTTATTACGTCACAATCTGAGAAAGGCTAACTTCTCCTCTCCTAGGTTTTTGTTTCAGGAATATTTTCTTTCTCCTTTTCCTTTTGATAACACGATCTACTAAACTTATCAATATCCAGTCAAACAGTTGATTTATTAAAAATTTAAATTTTATATATTTCGCAGCGCAGAACATTAATTAAGTCCGGCAATAGCTGGAACAAAATCCCTTCTTGAAAAAAGCAATTTTGAATAAGTATTTCTAAAAAAATTAACGAAGTTTGCGGATAAAGTCCAATGGGACCGGGAGCCGTTGAAAAAATACCCCCGACCTAAAGGGTGTGAGGGATTTAGGAGCTTCGAGGAGGAATATTTTCTTCTCCGAGAAAACTTAGAGAAAGAAATGGAGTAGACGGATACATTAGTTTCTCACGCTTTCGTGATGGAATATAGTAGTTAAACCAAATGAATTCTCAGCATTATCGACATATATTACGCAAAACTCAAATTAATTCGAAGAAGTTTCACCCTCGAAAAATCTCTCCCAATATTTTATCGAAAAAATTAGCTCAGTATTAATTTTCTCTCGATTTGAAAGTCCTTACTATATTCAAATGGTTTACGAAGGCTAGAAACTGAAAGGAAAATGCAATCATCATATAATCACACAACAGACAAATAAATACGTGCAGAGGCGAGTGTGTACCATTTCCTTAAGCAAGATCAGCTATTGTAAAGTTTGGTATTCAATGTAAAATAAATATTTCGTACACTTCCACAGGTTTTATTAATGCGGCATGTTTCGCTAGCGAGCTAACGTCACCAGGGAAAGTTGTTTTGCGATACATCAATATATACAAAGAAGGGGGGAAAGGGTAGGGGATTTTGTCAAGACGAAGGGTCAGGGTGAAAAGATGCGTGTGAAGTGAAATAATAATATCTGTGGAAGTGTACGAGATAATTCTTTTCCATTATTATGGCCTTCCACGAAGCAATGCCTTCGCATATTGATTTTGGAATTCAATATTTCCAAAATCGAATATAATTACAGGATTGAATTTTGTATCAAATCTAGAAGATATTTTACCTTTCAACAGCAAATATTTATTTGGCATCAAAAATTAATTTGTGCTGAAGGCTTATGATAAAATGGCTGGCATAATCCCTAAGGGATATTATCGAAAATATCAGCGACACTGAAAGGTGTCAGCCTTAGAAAGAGATCTCTTTGATACTGAGAAGTTATAGAAACAAATAGGAGGATTGGTTGAAAAATAAGAGATATTAATTTACAATGTTTGTATTAAAGAGTGATTAGATATATGAGAGATATACTTTACGAGATATATTCATTTGCGATTTACGAGATATATTTATTTATGATGAGCCAGCGGATTTGGGACTTGTGGAACATTTTTCTAAATAACTCACGAGAGGTAAATTGTGTCGTGGGAACTGGAAGAAATTCTTAAAAGAATGAAAATTGTAAAAAACTACGAAGATATAAAAAAAAATTTCATGAAAACTGCTGGATTACGTGGAAAAAGGACAATTCTCCCTTAAAAAGAGGTTCATTATAGTAATAAAATGCGTAGTTTTCTTGAAGCAAAAAAAAGGAAGGAAGAATTTCGAGGAGATTCCTCGATACTCGTTTTAGGTTTTAGGCTCGCATACAGGGCCGTATTGAGGGCGAGGCAACAGGGTCACGTGCCTAGGGCGTAACCTCTAAGGGGGCGAAATATTCGAATTCGAAACGCCCGATAAATTCCTCGCCTTGCGTAATATAGGAAATATTAATTTTTATTTTTACTTAAAGTTTTCTCATATTTGAAAGAGGAGAAAAAATACTGATTCAGCCGTAGAAAAACGAGGACCATGAGAACGAACTAGAGTTAACCGGATCAATTCGAAAGTTTAAACGCCATCCGTATTGGATTAAAAGATTAAACAGAGAGAAACTTTAGAATTAACTACCGAAATAAGTGTAAAAAATCATTTACTTGTTTCAAATTCCTTACTAAAATCTCAAAACTATGCTTTGTTGAATTTCCTTGTAATTTGGGCGCCAGTAACTTCTCAGTCTAGTACAATAACATAAATATTTTGTTTGCTCAGAAGTACTATAGTTGTCACATAAGGACAGGAGATCCTGAGGGGTGACCAAAATTTCCGTTCATGCTCCTTGATGATTGCAGTAGATACTAATTTTCTTGCTCCCCTATTCATCAGTTTCTGCCTTTTTAATGAAAGTCCGTTGGGATTGCTTAAATTCCAGGAAATCTTAGTTTTTCTTAGCAGAAGACTCAACTTTTTTGGTTTGTACGGCGATGTGCTTTGGAGAGAACAATGCTTTAGAAAAAATACGCCAACCAACGTCAAAAATACCTCTTTCCGTAAATGATTTCATCTCGCTAAATGTTCGTCTAATTCGCTAGCGTTGTTATCTGGAAAGAAAATATCACGCTCTTATGCCTGAGCACGTAGTTTTGTTCCCGACTTTTCTGTGGTTCATTTAATCCAGGAAATGGAAATTTGCAATTCTGCGCGATCTTCTCTGTTTTACTTTTTCTATTTTATGTTCTAGAATATCGTTAAAATATTTTCATTCATCAGTTTCATTGGTTTATGAGTTTTGAATACTAGTTTCCCAATTAAAGTACGTACTGGATGCTTTTATACCAGTCTAGGAAGCCTTTTTATGCTGTTTGTTTATATTAGGGCATCGATAAGTAGCCTGGGAAGAAAAATCCAGTTATGATTGAGATGATGTAACTGAAAAATAAAGGGATCGGGATGATTCATTCGCTTTCCTTCAGGTGCGGTAATTACGAAAAATCGCGCCGTCAAGTCTTAAAATCAAACATCTGTTACTATTATATATAAATAAACATGGATTGATAAAGGTGTACGAATTCAGTTTCGCCGATTTTCGTGGAAAACGGGTAAGAGTGATCTAGCGGAAGATGGTGCGCACCCAGGAAAAATCCCAAGGAAGAATGGACTTGTCTCGTCAGACTTTTTTCAAGTCCATTATTCCTTGTGATTTTTCCTGGGTGCGCACCATCTTGCGCTGGATCACTCTTGCCCGTTTTCCATGTTTATTAACCTGAAGGGGGTTTCCTTTCCATCACTTTGTGTGGCCGGTGCTTCCATGAAGCCATGACAGCCAACGATGCCACCATGTGGACGAACTCGCAACGTCCTTTGCCCACAAAGTCTCCCGAATGGGTTGGAAAAATGTCCAGCCGGGATAACTCAACGGAAAGAGCACCCGACCGGCAATTGGGAGACCCGAGTTCTATTCTCGGTTCCGTCAGACTTTTTCAAGTCCATTCTTCCTAGGGATGTTTCGCTGATTTTGGTCGTTGCGATGTCACGGAATTTTCAAATGGAAAAGTGAAGAAAATATGCGGAAAGACAAACGCACTTATTTAAACCACTGAGACGTCTTGACAAACGAATAACTCAGCTGCGCTTTCCTCTTTGACGTAGGTTCTTATGACGTCACAGGCTTTGATGTAAATGTTTACAAGCGATCACGGTGTCGGCACGTACTGCTCAGGCAGTAAAGATAGACACGCATTAGAGGTACGGATGATAGTGTCGGCGATGAAGATAGATTATATCGATGGTTGTGCGCGGGAATTTCAGCGATATTATCTATAGCGGGGGATCCTTCCATGACGGCCGGTTTAGGTAATCTCGAAGGATTCCAGCGATGATGGTTTGTCTTAGGTGTCCTTATTTGATACGCCTAGATTGCTCTCTAGGTCGTAGCTTAGGTCGTCAAAGAGACAAATTTCATTAAATTTACATTTCTTATTCACTGAATATCTGTACCTGGATGCATGAGGTATTATAACAGCAGATTTTGGTTATCAGGACATTCGTATTTCGTTCAGATGAGGCTCACGGCTGTACCGATTACACGGAATTACATAGAATACTTTATTTAATCGAAAATGCGGCGTATTAACTTCAGGGCGAAGTGGTCGCTTCGATGGCCACAGAGAGAGTGTTTATCGGTGTTTTACACCCCCTGCCATGCGCTCTAGCGGTTTGCAGGGTTCAAATGTAAATGTAAATGAGAGTGGCGAAACGTCTGACTTATCCGCAGGCATTACCCGGTTGAAAACCCGAGAAATCTTCCTACAGCAGATATGCCGGGAAACGACGATCTTTTCTCTTGTTTCCTTTTCCATCTGGTTTTGTGGACACAACTCCCTTGCCGCTTAAGCAACCGCTGTTTTACAATCGTTGTGAATTGATTTTCCGGGTAAGATCCTTTCCTTTGCAGTCGGGAGGAATACAGAAGTTGTCTTCTTTATCTACCCTGACGAACTTTTTTAAATTCAATTAACTTCATTCAAATTTTTTATCCTTCTTTCAACAGATCTTTTCTTTCCTAAATTGAAAAAATTCGGGGGTTTTCGTAGTCTACTTTAAATAAACGATAAAACACTTGCATTGGGAAAAAACTTACAGTATTATATCTTTATTGAAAGTGAACAATGCTCTTAATAAATTTCAGGGACGTATAATATCAACAACTAGCATCGCGAGAAACGATAGAAAAAAATCAAAATATTCTTAAATGAAATAGAGTAATTTCACAATTAGGAACTCGGACAAGTAGTTTTTGGTTGCATAAGGAGAGTTTCGCAATTTCAAATCGGATCGGATGTTTCAGGGTTAACAGGGAATGCATCCTACGTTATTGATATGTAATTTATTGCTATCCTCCATCGGACACGGGCAGATTTATGTAGGTGCTAGCTAAGAGCCTCAACCACATGGGACCCTAATAACGCTGTGCGTAGCAATTGTCATTAACATGCTTCTTCACATTTCTATGTAAGCACGTTCACGGATTCTTTTCTTTTACTTCGACAAGGTATGCTGTATTTATACGCTGAATAATTCTAATTAATATATTTACAGTATGCATTTGGTAATTTGTCTCTAAAAATTGTAATTATTATAATCAGTTAAAATACGTAATACTTTTAAATCAGTAGTTTGTATATTCTTTCCGAAGTTAAGCGAAATTGATAAATTTGATTTTCGTTCTTAATAGAAAAATGGAAATTTTCTACCTTGATGTAGCCTAATGGAGACCTAGATCATTACGCCTTGGGCTTCTAATAGACTAAGTCTGCCCCTATCATAGGTGTATTTTTCCGTATGGATTAGATCTCAATGTCTGAAAAATATTTTAATACTATTTTCCTATCTGAAGTGGCTATTTATTCTCAGTCTCGCTCAAATAATGATACCTGGATGTATACTATGCAAATTTTGGTAAATTAAACACGAAGTAGCATCCGAAACAGCTTAAGCAGTTAAAATTTTCCTCTTCCCTTCAGCATATACTTGAGAACTGTCGAAAGGATTGTTATTATCTTTGGAAACGTGGCAATAAAGTCTAGTTCACAAATATTACGTAAATAGCTTATAATATATAATTATGTTACATTAAATTAGTCTTTGTAATCTACCTCAACGTAGACTGAAAGGAAACAACAAAAACTTTTTATAAAAGAGAATTGAAAAAAAATAAAGTTATAGAAAATAAAGTCAATCAAAATCAGAGACAAATTGTATGTATATTGTCAATATCCTGTGTTGAGATTTATTAGTGGATAAGTAATAAAATAAATATTTTATTTATAACATTTAATAGAATATTACAAATTCATTGACAATATAATATTGTATTTTTCGAAAGTATACGAAGTGCTTTCATTCCTATCATTATAAAATATTGTAATTATAGTGGACACGGTATTTTATTTTTTAAATAGATAAAATTTGGTGTTAAGGTTCTGGGTTCGACTCTCGATCACGTCACACATTCACTTCCGTCTGTCCTATTGGTTTTTCGGGAGTACGCATTTGCGCACTATGCTATCCTTTACTCTTATTCTGGGATAGTGATACATTTTAGAGGCTTGAAATGTTTATGATTAGTTATTATACTTTAGCGCCGACGCTCCATCTTGCAAATCGATTTCTTTTTTTCACCAACTTTTAACTGCGGCGCGCCAGTGTTTTTTCTTCGCGCGTCCTTTATATACGAAGCTTGCTTTCTTGCCTTGAGCGAGAGATGATTTTCGGAAAACCATTTATTTCATTGGGCATCAGCTCTTCCGCGGTGAAGGAGTTGTCAGGGGCGGGGTTGGCGGGGGCTTCGAGGAAGGATAATCCTTCGGTTTAAATCCTCGATGGTGATAAGCTTCTGTCTTAGGAAGAGAAGAACGCGCACTATGAGACTAATATCACGTGGATGCTTCGTGAATGGTATCTTCCGAAGTGATACTTACTCCCTCCAAGCTCACACTCCCCCTCTCCGCACCCACATCCCCTCTTAAGCTATTTAAGAACCGATTGAAAAGCTTCCCCGCGGTGTATGTTCTCTTAAGATCCGTGCCGTAAATGCTGTGTGACTGACAGCATCAGTTAAACGTTGTATAACAAGGCGTGGAACTAGGTCAATCTCGGTGCAGAGGACTAAGCGACGCTGATCTGAAAACAAAAAAGCATCGTCGACTTCGTTGGCGTACGCCACTCCGTCCCCCATTCCTCATAACAGAGAGAGAATTCTGAGGGTCAAAGACGAGGTCAACGCTTGCGTGAGAATAAAAACAAGGAGTAGAGGCTCCCGCGGACTGAGAGCTCTTTACCGACCTAAACAACTCATTAAGGTTAGTGACGCCTGATTCATGGACCGCGACACGGGAAGTAACGAGAATCAGGAAGCGATTTCAGAGGTCTCTATTAACATATTCGCATACGAATATTCAGATGGCCTAGAGCATCTTCAAACTCGCTAATTAAATTTGCTCGCCAAAAGTTAGGGCGTGTAAACGTTCGGTGCCGAAGGTCGTTTGCAAATCATGTTTGAGTTTACAATTTTATGCATTGGGTGCTCGCAATTGCGACGGAAGCTTTGTATTTTAAACAAATAATATCTCACCTTGTGGAATGATTACAGCAAATTACTGATGATGGTCTTATTAATTTTTAGAAAATTTTGAGTAAATTATGAATTGTTAATCATGCCCGCAGTTAAGAACAGGCATCCGCTTAGAAATCTTCGTAATATTTCCTAGATAACCCTTTATGGTTATAATAATATACCATGTATACAACATTTTACTAAATAAATGCATTATAATGAAATAATCCCACACCACTCTTAACGAAAATTGAATTACCGTAATACTCGCTTCTATACTGGATTGTCCTTCCCGTATCAAAGCGGAAGATGTTTCTCTTGGATCCACAAGGTCCCCTCGAGGCACATAACCTTCGAATGCATAAGTCCTTAAAAATTACTTTGGCATAATGGTGCTAAGTTAGTGATACCGCCTCCACTTTATTAAATGATCAGTGCGCACGCTCTTGTGCCGTCCTCTTGGGATTCCTGATGGACACTAACGTGTTGTCTTCTCTTAGGAGTTGAGAATCTACGTCGTTTGGAGTCGTGAGCATGGTGTCAAAGAAGGTGACGGCTCCCCTGATAGTTGTTTCCAATAGATTGCCATTCGTCCTTGCCAGAAACGCCGATGGAAAGTTGAAGAGGAAGCAAAGGTAAGTGCGCAAACAAATTCCTTTCCCGCAAGTTGGAAAACATTACACGTAATTATTTTTCCCTTTTTTCCGTCTTATGTTAGTCTTATTCCAATCTTTTTTGGGGTCGGCTGATTATTTTTGATGATTGGTAGTGATGGTGATGAATTTTGTTTTGGCTTTGATTTTTTCTGCCGGATTACCTTCCTGTCTCCAACTGTTACAATGAAAGTCGGACACACACACAATCATTCCCAAACTAGAAAAAATAGTCGGGAATTGGGGTTGGAGCACTAGCACGCTAAACACTCCACATCCGCAACCGGTTTTTAAGCGTAATGATAATGTTGTGCATAATTAAATGGATGAAGTAAAAATATTAAATGACTCATATTTGTATGTATTAGAATGCGACTGAATACAATTAGGAAATGTCAACCAAAAGCTCTCCCGCTCTTGATTCATTTCAGTTTTTGTCGTCTACTATAGATGTAGGAATCATCGAAATTAATTTGCGTACAACAGAAGTTCATTTAAAGTGATATATCTCTTGAATCAGTATGTCACGCTGAACATTGGGAACACATTTCGAGGTTATTTACAGTGCAACATAATACAGACATATTGGGCGAAATCAATCAATTAATTAGTTATTTATCGTGGGAACGTTAACCATGCGAGGTAGCCTGGAATTCCCATTCGACGATAAATACCGTTTCCTGTTAATTCGGTGGGATTTACCTCATAAAGGTGGCAGAAATAGTGTTTAAAAGAACTAGGAATTGGATATGTACATTGGATCGAAGCGTTAGCGACGCTACTGCAGTCTTCACATAACGTTATCGGCGACAAAACGATGTCTTGGTATGTACCATTAATGAGGAAAACTTTAATTATATCCTATAATATATGGGATTTCCATCAGCGGAAAGTAGTGCTTGAGAGTTGCGTTAGACATGGTCGAATGGCTCAGTTGAAAGTCGAGGTCGATCCACTTCTTTCTTTCCGAGCCCAGATAAGAAGAGTTTTCATCTACAATGGAAAGGTTTCAAGTTTACAAAAATTATTCCACCGATAACTGCCTTGTTTTGAGTCCTCCCGGAAGGACCTTGGCATGATTATTGACGGGAAAATAACGCACGCTAAGGACTCAAACCAAATAAAAAACGTAGAGATCTATCGTCTCTAAACATCTCTCTATATCAGTTGATCTTTGCATCTACTTCTCTATTTGCGGAATTCCATTCAATCACTCTAATCTTACCTTGTAAACATCGTATACTCTTAAAACGCTTTCTAAAGCATTGAGTCTTTATGTTACGGATAATGAGGAAGACATGCTCGTAACTGCGTTCTAATGATTCCTGCATCTTTCCCTTTCCCATAGCAACGGTTCCTATAGTAGGGTCCGTGTTTAAATGTCTGTAAAAATCTTCGTCCTAATTAATGTCGTATTCAACCTTGCTTTTTTCTGTAATTTTGCTATAATTGCCTGTTTATTAAATTGATTATAGTATTTTAATGATAAAATATTCGTTATTCATTCTATCTACGTAATAGCATGTGAAATCTAAACAAGATTTCAATATGTATATGTAATCTCAAAATTTTGTGGGCCGCGAAACAAAACAAAAGGGGGTCCTCAGAACCCTTTAATTAAAGAACCGCTGCCCTATAGCAAACTTGGTCATTACATTTATTCTGTTTCACTTTACACAATAATTAGTCTCGGTAATTAGGTAAAATATTTATCTACCGCCCATTCGTTCTTTATAACTTACCCTAAAAACTTTTATCTCTGCTTTTCGTACGCATTATATGGAACCTTTCCCCGAATCTCTTCTGTGCTCATTTAGCATATTGTATCTCTGAACATGTGTTTATCAACACTGAATCTGTTTTCCTATCGATTTCTATCAATAACTTGGTCCATTTTATTGCTTCCTCGGTAAATCATCGATGTTGCTGAAAAGGACAGATTCCTGGTTTGCCTCAATCGTCACATCCCTCTGGAACGAGATAAATTATTTTTATTATTGCTAACCCATGTAGTTGGAATGGTAATCAATAACATTATTTTCAGTGTTTATCTCATTCATTTTCTATCTCTATTTCCAAACAATTTTAAGTAGTACGTACATTCGCGGAGACCTTAAGATAGTAGTTCTCCTTGACATTGACGAAAGAAAACATTGGGCACTTTACGCACATTCGAATGCGTGTAAAGTATAAACAAATCTGTTTATTTGATTAATTTTAAGTGGCTCTAAATCTCGTATACTTCGAAGGGTTAATGTAGTGAAGAGATCCGTAATACATCATGGTACAAAACTTCGAGAAAATCAATTCTTCTACGCAGAAAAAGAGCGAGCCGAAGGGCATTACATTCTCCTAATAATCAGCAGATGCGTAGATGAGCCAAAAAGTAAAATAAGGTTGTATCTCAAGCACCTTTACCCTCAACCCTCTGCCCTGACGTTGGCCTTCTTATCTCTGCGTGTTGTTGGTATTTAGCTGAAAGAACTGATATTTCCCAATGAAATACGTTTGTAAGCATGCTTGACGAACCTCAAAAGTAGCCATAAGACATTTATGATGTCATTAACATCGGTTACGGTTAAACTCTTCATTACCACGCAACCTACCATCCATCTTGATGCGTTTGCTCATTATTATTGCATTGGGAATGTGTAAATATATTCTCTTATGAAATTTGACATCTATTTCCACAAAATGGCCAGAGAACGGCAAAACGGTATTTACATATAATACATATACTCTATCTCTGCACCAATATTGTCATTCTTTGAAATAATCAGATCCCCTTTAAGTAGAAAAGGATAAACTTGGTAATTTTCCAAACAATATTTATTTGCACGACCGGTTTCGCCACCGGAGTGGCATCATCTGGTACAAAAACATTGATACAAGAGTTTAAATTTTATATTAATTAGGAGGGGAAAGAGAAGGAGGGAAATTAGGTTACATTGTTACATTGTACACGTGTTTAATTAGGATAGGAGGGGAAAGAGAAGGAGAGGTTAGGGAAATACCTTTTTGGGGAGGGAGATAAGAGGTGAGGTTTGGGGGAAGGTGTGCTCATTACCAAGTTGAAAATTACCAAGTTTATCCTTTTCTACTTAAATGGCTTTCCACGAAGTAACGCCTAATAATCTAGATTTCAGATCCCCTTTGTTGCATTTGTTATAGAAAGCTGGTTTGATTATGTCTCTCGGGTAAATTTAACTAGCTTTTTATATCATAGCGATATAATGTTCCTAGCTTTTGATTAATCTTTAATGTTTCTGGTCTCGCTTCTTTCATATTTTCATAAAAATTTCAGTTTCCGTTATTATCTGCTGGGAAAAACTTTTAATTTTGGTCGTCGACATGGTCTAAGTAGCAACAAGTAGAGTTCAACGACTAAAATAGTATAAATTATAGGTAGAAATAATAGTAGAAAGTGGAGTTTTTTTATTTGAGAATAAAGTAAAATAGAACCGCAAAAGAGAGAGAAATAAGGTTTTCTCAATATCAAACTACCAGAGAATTCATACGTTTCTGAAGATTGATGGAAGGTATTACCGCGTAAGGAAGGTAATAGGCGTTAAACTGCTCGTAATAAAGTTGAAATGATGAATTCATAAAGCAGAAGATGATGCTAAAGTATCAGTCATTGCAGATGATTCAAATTTGGAAAGTTCTAATTTACTTATGTAAGAGATGCTCTATTTTTATCTTAGCAAACGGACGAATCCTGTATTCTCACTCTTATAAAATTCTCTTTAAAATTATCGTTGGTGTGTGTGTGTGTGTCGCCCTTATGCTCTGGATATAACCGTCAAAGATATTTATGTAAACATTACTTCCGTACATATATTATTTAGCCAGCAATCTTCTTTCTCCTACCCTTGGTACCAAAACAGCGTATTTCTATTTACTAAGTAAGTTTTCTTATAAGGCCACTCTCGTTTCATTCAGTTTGTCGTAAATTACTGTCAGCGTTTCGATTCATTTTTCGGTACATTGATATATACCTGATAAATAATCCTGCATACGTTTCATTGCCTATAAATGACTTAGGTAGCTTTGGCAATCAGTGTTCAATAACCGTGTGATGTCATACGGCGCATATCCTGAGAAAGCCAAGTTGGTACAGACTGCCATATATTTAGCAGCTTTTCATCCCATCTCACTCCTGTTTTGCGAAGCAGAGTGTTCTTTGACGTTGATGACGTCTCGGTTTCTCTTGCAATTACGGTAATTTGCGCTTTATATTTTTCCCTATTGAACGACACTTACTTCGGAATACACTCTCGTGGACTTAAAAATTCTTTTTAATCCTCGATCCTGACCGCTGTACACTCGTTGACAGCTTCTTACTCTTAGCAAAACCAAGCTTCCGAAGCCTCACGCCCACTAAAATAAAAAAGTTATGATGACTTCGTAGTAATAAGACCTACCATACCCTTGTGTATGTAGTACAAGATTTTACCATTATAGGACCGCATTAGCGCCTGTATATATTTCGCGGGCCGTTAAGAGTGCATCTTATTGTTGCTTAAAATGAATAACAAATCTTTGCATTTCTTTAGTTTTATCGTTTTCTTGCAATTTTAAAGTGAGTATAGTCTTTATCTATTTAGAGTAGATTCCAAGCAGAATCTACTTATATTCCGATTTAGTTATCGATGGTGGGAATTGAAAACTCTATGAAACCTTCAGGAAAACAATATACTGGGTCGAATGCGGCCTGCGGATTGGACACCCATGCAGTAGTAGATAAAGCACGTGATACCCTCATTTATCTAGGGATCTTGTGTATCGAAAGCTGTATGAACTAAGAACTGGACGGTTTATCCTCGATAACGGCTGAATGATTCTTTTCGAAAGTAAGAAAGTATCTGATACTGCATGTTACGTTTGCCGATCGGTGACGAGTAGCTTATTCTGCTATTTCGCTTCTTTCCAGCCATTGAAAGTGAGATGCTAGCATATTACTTAATTTGTTGTTATTTGTAAGGTTTGAGAAATGGGAATGAGCACGATAAATGTGTTTCAATAAAGCCTGAGATGGCTGTTTAAGCCGTCCGTATCCGATCGAAGAGTAGGTTTTCGTGTTAAGTTTTAGAATTCTGAGGAAGAATGGATTTTCCTGTGTTTAGAATTCTGTTTGGATTACTTTGACGAATTTTACCAAGTCCGGTCTGCTCATGTCATTGAATGCGTGATATTTTTCATGATGCATCCAAACGCATTATCAAACAATGTGTTATACCATTGAAGGAATAATAGCAACGACATGTTTCCAAAATCGTAGCTAATCTGGAGAAACAAGTAGATGTGATATTTAGTTATTTATCATTTTCTGTGGAGGAAACAGGAAGGTCCCAATTACTCCCATTTTTAAAATGATTATTTAAGACAGGATGAGCCATTCCCCGACCGGAAAAATATTATATTAGGCAGTAATGGTTGTGAAAGGTAATTAGGGAAGTAAATGGTGCCAACTGAAAGCATAACAAAGGTATGCCACGTATTTTCTCTTCTCAATGTCCTTTTGATCGAGAAATCGTGTTGTGAGATTTCCTAACGATAGGCACGTATAAGCTTTAGATGTTCTGGCTTGACTGCGTGGAACGCCCTCTTAAAGCTTGCAAAAAATTAAGATAATTCTAAGAATTGTCCTCTTGAGTTGATTACGCAGTTAAGCTAGTTTTTGTAAGCTTTTTATCATATTTGAGCTTAAAGGTAAGGAATAAATGGGTGGAAAATCTCTGAAAAGTATAATAAAATTAGCACGTAATAGTTAGGGCTGACATATGTTGCTTCAGCTCCATGATATCCCTTGATAATGGAAAACTAATAACAACTTCTGATACATTCCGAAGCTCTACATGAATCTCGCTTGCAATTTTAAACGGAGCTTTTGCGATTTCAGTTCATAACTAATCTGCAATTATGAGCGATGAATTTGATATTTCGCAACATTTTCAAAGAAAAAGTTTTAAATCGCAGTGTAAAACTTGAGACTGCGACTTATCACGAAAGGTGATCACCCTCTATGCCAACTCAAATCGGACACCTTAAGCAGTTGGAAAAATTAGAATAAATTATCTCTAATTAAGCTTGATCGGCTTAATTCGTGTTGGAAGTAATGAAAATTGGCCGTATTTGGCAGGCCATCTCTAATTATATATGGACGACTTCTGCCTTGTGACGGTGCCCGAAATGTTTCTGTCGCTACGGTTTCACTTGATGCCACGGTTTACACTTTGAATTACCATCGAATCGGTACTTTGACGGGAAGAGACTTTTGCGTCTAAGTTATTTTTGAAGCGATTCTGTTAGGGTTTGATTTGCGAGCTGCGTAAATTCGTCAGTTGGACGTTAAGTATTATCCCCAAGCTTTATTCACTCATCTCTTTCCTCTACCTTTGATGTTGAAGAATTTTAATTTAAGACTTTCATGAGTTTCACAAATTCTAAACGTTTTATTTCATAGCTAAGGACTGCAGTTTTCCTTATTTATTCTACATATTTGTTTGAAAATGCTATATCGTATAGGTATTTAACCCTTAACATAGCAAGCCTAGTTTGTCAACGTTGTTTACGATGCTGGGGTCTTCGGAGGACCCCACGGTTTTCCTTTTATTTCTTAATTGTTTTTTTCTGTAGATTACTTAAAATAGTTTTTTTGCTTTTCTGAAAGGTATTGATTCGGGCATAGTTTGTTCAACAATATTTTGTTTATTTATTTTAATAGTAGTAAAAGTAAACCATATGCTACCTATATGCTATTGCCAACTTCGAAAAAAATCATACAAACGCGTTTAACATTAAAAATCTTAGAGGTTTAAAAACACCCCGTTAGCTGTATTTCGGCAAGCGGAACTCGCGCTAAGAGACAAACGGGAAGCTCCGGATTACCGGTTGTCTCTTAGCGCGAGTTCCGCTTGCCGAAATACGGCTAACGGAATGTTTTTAAACCTCTAATTCATTAATAGNTGATGCGGGACCCATATAAAAGCCAAGAAAAAAATATTTGTTATAGTTACTGCAAGACCACTAAAAATGTTATTCTGGAGTCCTCCGAGGACCCCCCTTGGTATGGCAAGTGTTAATGTAGTGTAATTAAAGCTATTTTGTGAGACGCAGTGCCTTTATTTGAAATTACTACGAATGAAATATTGTGCTAGCATCTCTCTTCCAACGCCTGGAAACATGTGGAACAGGAAAAGATAGAAAACATCACGGAGAAAATTGTGTGGTATCAGCTATCCTACTAGTGAACATCGAGTAATATGTTGTCGTTATCGCCATTGGAACCAATGGAATAAAACTCTGGATTAAACGTGTGAAAAATATCGTACGAACAAAAAGATTGTTTACAAAAATTATGATTATCCATTGTCTTACAAAAATGTCTTTCCAATTACTTCTCCCGAAACCATCTTTAGCGTTTGAAGGCTGTCTGAAAGTCGTTGATAGTATGCGGTAACACCAGGGCGTGCACTGACCCCTGTCCTAAACGAAAGGCTATCTCGGTCACTTTGGCGCCCTAGTAACCGGAACTTGTGTTTTCGCTATGATTGACCACTGACGTATGTGATGCGTATATAAAACCAGTTCTTTTTTTGGCAGTTCAGAAACTGCGCAATAGCTCTCAGTTTCGGCGCCGTTTTTGACTCACCAGCTCTCAATGTTATCTCAGCGGCAACAAAGTATTCAGGATCCGGCAAATGGAGGGATCCGTGGATGCGTAGCATTCGGACCCCAGCTTTTGGGATTCCATTCTTAAAATGAATCTTATTTTTCATAAGGCAAAAATACAACTATAGAAAATTTTGTAACGCCAAATATCGTGGTTCATTCATAAACAGGTACTTATCATATCGAATGAGGAAGCGGATAAGGGAGTCATATAGAAACAATGCACTTTGGCCTCCTTTGTTAATGCCCGATCCTGAAAGGATCATTTTTTTCATCGACGAAACTGAAAAATCGATTATCTTACTCCGTAAAAACAAGAGATTTGGTGGAACCCTTCCATAATCCTTTGAATTAGTTATTATGACAAATTCAGATATACTTTCTTTAAGTCTAATAAACCTTACTTTATTAGATTAGCATATGTAGTAACGTAGTCATGGTCCATTTTTTAAAGGATAGAATGGCAAACGAACTTGATTGCGAACAACTAGTAATTGCTCTGATTCTAGAAATTTTGCTCGTTTACGCAAATAAATTGGGTTTGTTTTCCCATACATGGTCATCTAATGTAAACATAGTTCCTCAAGGGAGCAGTCTATGAAAAACTATGAGCAGTCGGTGAAAATCTATGAAAGCAAATATTTGGATAAATTAAACTGAATATCTTAATAGAGTTGACGGTGAGCTCCAAGGATGTCAAAAGTTTTGTTTTTACGTGTAAAAGCACGCGAATAAACTTCTGTTGAAATATCTAGTGAGGGTTAATTTTTCAATAGATTTATTTTCAAATAGATTTCAATTTACAACTTAATTTTAACAACTATTCCAACTTCATTTTAAAAAGAAAAGAGATGAAGACTTTAAAAAGAAAAGAGTACTAGAATAGTTGTTCTGCACTGTAATAATGTAGCTTTAGATAACCGAGATCTGTGTTTGATCTAATTAGATTTTTCTGCTCCATTGCCAGATTTCTTCATGACCCTGCTTGCGATTGGAAGTCTTTATTAATTGCATTATTCTTCATTGTGATTCATTAATCTCGGTTGATTATCTCATCCTTCAAGTTTAAATCGATAAATCTGGGTCGCATCATTGAGTTCATAAAAATAATTCACCTTAGAAAAAATGGACGCTTATGTAAGAGTGTGATAACACCGAAGTCTATTGATGGAGATATATCCGCTCCGTGTTTCGCAAAATCACACATTCAGATGTGAATGCGAGATATCCTTGTGGAGTAAAGAAGTCACTTTAGAAAACATTCATTCGCTTCTTTAAACAGCCGAAGGGCTGAAAGACCGAGGCTCTCTCATACATATAATAATGAATCACATATATAAATGAGTTTTGCACATGTGCACTAGTCACACACATTTTTTCAATAGCTTACGGGAAGTAAGAGGTTGACCAGCATCCCAGTATTTACGTATTTCAGGAGCAAACATACCTGCAGTGGCTGGTAGGGAAAGGAACCGAAGAAGTGATAGGTTTAAAATAGACTGTGTACTGTCGTAATGATATATAATGAGATATGTCTCTCACGACCTTTCTGTCAATTGGATTGGGCGAATTGAAAACCTGCTGGCCGCCTACATCCTTAAACTTAGGAAATATTTCGAAGGACATTGCTGAAGCTCATCTCCGACGCATAGTTTAATTTCGTAATAATATTTTATAAAATAATAATATTTTCCAGAATAGTTAAGTTCTCGATAGCCTTTCATCTCCTTTGGAGTATATTGTATGTACTTACTTTGGGCGAACTGAACCTATATTGGCCGCCTATCACCTCTATCAACTCTATCGAAAATCCATGGAAATAGACCTGGTTCCGTGTTTACTAGTTGAAATCTAATGAGTTTTGAAGTATCGTTTTGATTGCCAACTATTGATACTTGTGTAATTAGTAAAAACAATTAACGAGTATAATGCTTAAAGTAGCGGGATGAAACGAACCATACTATCTTGTTATTATTATGATGAAATATAAATAAAATTATTTCGTATGGATGCCCAAATGTCGATAGAATTGTTCCTAAAATTTCAACAGAAACCAAGCGCGACATTGCAACTCAGTCGTAATTATTGTCATTGCTATTTCTATTATACTTCGGTTTGGACTAGGTTTACGCGTCATTGACATAGTTACGTATAGTATGTATTTTTGCATTAATAATCGAAAGTGATAATACATGAATATATTACATAACTGTACATATGACCAATATATCATATAATACCAATACACTAGTATACCACATAATATACTTCTTAATCTATCAACTAACATGTGGCATATATTTCATGTAATTAACAGTCAAATGTATACAATTATATAGTTATGTCAAAACTCATTGATCAATTGTACTGAAATGGAATTAGAGTTCATGTTGATTTTTTTTACTTTTCTTCGAATTATTTGATGGAATTAAATATGTAAAAAATGATAAAAACTGATTATTAAGTCAAACTATTCTGATGAAAGAGAAATAAAAACACTTTCAAACGTTACTACAGATTTTTAATCTTCTTCGACGCATGGCGTCATCACCAGGAAGATTAAAAGTCTGTGGAAATGTGTAAATGTGTTTAAACATCTCTTTCATCAAGAAGAGCTACCACAAAGTTGAGGCCGAAACAGTGGATTTAAAATAATATTCTTTTATGTATTGAAATTCGGGGATTATATGTGTATGCTCGTTTCCTTGTCCAAATTTGAACTGCTTCACCTTTTTAAGAGATTCGATTGGGAAAAAGTATTATTTATTTAACGAAGTGGGATGGGTGGTGGAGTTCTCAAACTTTATCGGTCTATGTCCCTTTGATTATAGCTCACGTAAACCTTTCTCGATTTTAAAGGTCACCTTCCCTATTCTTGTTTGCCGTGTCAACAAATGGGCAGTTGTTTTCCTATGCTGTAAGTAAATTGAATAACTTTCCAGTGTTTGGTAATGGGTTGCCGCAAAATTAAAGCCGATACCAGTCAAACAGTGAGCTTTCATTGAAAAAATTCAGCAAAACCACTCAAATGTTCGAACAGTTCTTCACTTCACGAAGTATTGACACTAACATTCCTCTGCTTCGGAACTTTCATTTCGAAAAAGAGGCATACCGAAGTAAAATTTATTTTTTGGGAAATAAGAGGAAATAATCTAACATAGGAGTTTTAATGTTGGGAATGGCCAATAAGAGAAGACGACAATTAGTTTAGCGATATTTTTGTTCAGTAATACGCTCCCTTCAGTTGTTACTGCTGCTTGTAACCGATTTTTCCTTTAATTAATATACCATAACATGCATGAGTGTGTAATTCTATGCTATATCTTTCGTTTCTTGGTAACCTACCCCACCCTTCATGTCATGTAACATCTTTTGCTTTTGGATATATCATTGCTCGGTTTTATTTATTCGATTTATTTTCTATCCTTTTCTCCTTATATTACCTTACGTATTTGAGGATTGAAGCGAGGTTAACTCAAAAGTCGTTTTGTTTGATAAAAGTGTTACTCGGTTAGAGCTTAATTTTGAAGGCAAGCAACTGTTCGTTACATTGACTAAGCAACATAATCATTTTGGCGGCATACATATATTTTTGAGTATTAAAATTATTCTCATTCTTGGCCCCTTACTAATAAATTGTTAATTTATCGGGCGTAAAAGTTGCTATGTAGGGCGCAGTATCATTTAATTATTTTTACTTTCTTTCATCTTGAAAATGGTCCATGACACATCCTGACGGAAGCAGCGGACATATACGTTTTCTCATTGTGGATTTTTAAGTCTTTTCCCTAAACATTACTGCTAATTAGTATTCTTACACGTGTGGAGAATGACAAGGGGATTATTTTTATGCAGAAAAAATTCAGTCAAACTGAATCTGAAAGTTACGTAATAAGATAATTCACGTTGAACGAACACCCTTGGATCCGAGTCCCCTCCGCCATGTGGGCCACGAGGTTTCCAGCTCCGTTACCGATTCATCCAACAGACCAAATATATCTCGGATTTTTAATTTCTGCCATCTACTTGAATCTCCCCTGATTGTATTTAGTCAAATAATAACTCGGAATTAATTGATTACTCGGACTGTTTAACAACTCAGATTTCAGGTGTAGTTAGTCGCTGAAGCTAAAGTATAAATGTTTGGCATCAAAGATATATAATATCTATAAATATCAATCCTCTGACAAAAGTGATATTTATGGTAATATATCATGACTCATTGGCGGACATATAATGTAGAATTAATTCAAGGATTTTTCCGTAAGCCTCCAGTAAAAATTTTACTTCATGCAAGAATAATTTATAACCGATGATTCCATGCTATGATTAAAAGTCAATGATTACCTTCGTACGTTTTATGAGATTTAATGGAGTCTCACTTTAACAATACGATATTAGAATCAACCATTTGTACATCGTTGCCTGATTGAACGGAAGAATGAGTTGGGAAATGTCATCTGTTTCTTAGAAACACTGCTGCAGACGTACTCGCTAGCTCTGTGACATAATTTCACTAAGCGTCTTGCATATCAATTGCGGTTTTCCACCAACGCCTCCGCATATTGATTATAAAGCTTCTTGAGAACAATTGAACTGACGCAAGATACGGTATCATAGAACACTAGATGCTAGTATCAAACGAAGATTGTGTTTCTGCACCTACACAATTGCAATTTATCCAGTAGTGCTCCTCTGTATCGCATTTATTCTTCATGTCTTTTGCAAAAGCTTGGACTTGACAAAATGTTTCCATCTATCTGGATTTCTTAGAATGATTGAGTATCACGTAATAATATCTTGTTTCAGATTATATGGGAAAGTATGATCCTGGTATAGCCGGTCTAAAAGTACTTCATTGTCGAATAACTGAAATGTGCTGAACGGTAGAATTCTCGGTAGTGCATAACGTAACGCGCCGCATCAGCAATTAGTAAGAACGATGCGACCGAAGGAGGAACATAAATACGATATTCAGGCGAAAAACCAACGTCTCGTTGTATAAATACGTTCGGTATTCACCGCATCTTCCAAGCAGGCGCGTGATGCTTGAAAATAATTCAGTGTCAATGTCAACGACGAGAATAAAAAGATAGTCGCGTAAGAGTGGTTCATAGGGTTTACTCAAGATCAATACACTATTCGGAGAGTCGTTGCATTTAGATAGCATATTATCGACCAGTCACTGAATATAAAAACACACAAGGATAAATATATTATCGACCAGTCACTGAATATAAAAACACATAAGGATAAATTTATTTAATTTTCTCGATTTTCATCCATAAAAATGTTATCTATAATATCACCGTATGGATTTTCTCCGAGATATTTTGAATTACAAGGGAATGGAACAACCATGCATGAAACATTAATTCCTGCAGATGGTTAACGTCCATAGCCGCACCCGGGCGCCTGCTAGCTTAAATATTTTCCTCCACACGATAAGAGCAAAATAATGTGTCATAAAAACGTCTCGAAACCGGGCGCTTTACGCCCTAGGTGCTGCTTTGTAATCGTACTTTAGTATTTTCAGTTTAAACTGCGATGTACTGTTCAACGTGAATTCACCCGTTCTAGTATAGAAAGGAGCCTTTTTGTTATATATCTGAGGAAGTTTTAGATCCCTTTTCCATATCACACAATGCCTTTTATAAATAAAAGCGAAATATTGGTATATCGTAAGATTTTATATTATTTCGATGAATATTAGGTTTTGAATTTATTTCTATATTTGGTGTATTTGTGTTTGTTGGATTTTTGATACGAATACTCTGTGAATTGCATGACGTAGTTTCTCCGGGAACTTATGAGGGGTTTCCTTACCGATTAGGACGAATATCAGGCAGCATGTTTCGCCTAATTAATGATCATCATCTTGCGGAATTGCTTAATTTTATTCCAGTACGTTAAGCTTACACAATAATACACGAGATATCTGGATCTCTGAAAAACGGACGATTCTTTGGCTGTTTGTCAAAACGGAATAGAGCTAAAAAGGTATTGCTTGCTTTAAAGAAAGTAAGAATTACATAGGTCACTATGTTCATCCGTAAATGCATCGTAGGTGATGAAATCAATGAAGAACCATGGGAAGATAATCCTTTAAAATAGCAATTTTCTCAGTTGTTGGCTTGAGGATTTTAGAGCAACGTTTACTTGAGCAGCAGCAACTATATGACACACATTATTATTTTAATGTTAAATGAGGTAGTTAGGGCCATTCGGCAAATTATGATGCTCAGAAGTCTCCAATGCCATGTATACAAAGTTATTTTAGATAGGGTTGGCTTCCGGAGAGCCAAATGAGTAGTTATCTACTCGGTGGGGTCCATGATGTTGAACCAGTATTATGGAAAATTTGGAAAGCTGCCTGAATTAATAGTTAACGGGTGTAAAGCGGTATAGAATAGCCAATAAGCCGAAGAGGGTGCTAATGCGCTTATCATTCTAAACCAAAAGTAAATGCTGCCCGGTTAGGCCATATCTCACATACGGACGCCTCAATTTCACTTCTGAAGAAAGGCTTGTTGTTGCGAAGGCCCATTTCCCCTACTTCAGATCTCTTGTTGAGACAAATACGGAAGTACGTTGAGGCCGAACGCTACGCTAATGCAGATACCAAGAGAAACCGTTTACAGGGACGTCGGGAGATTCTTTCAAAGTAAATGTACACGGGATAACTAGGTTTCTGTGGTTTAACAAAGAAATTAGTAGAGCTCTGAGGCCTTGGAAAGAATGCTACGACCTTGGTTGAAAGACTCCTCTTTAAAAAGTATCGGAAGATACCGACGGAGAAAATTCATGTGTTGAAGGAAATCGTTTTGCTTAGTAAACTGTGAGAATCCTTCGCCAACCTATTTGCGTAGGTACGGTGTGGCATTCATCCACGGTCATGAGTGAAGGAGGAAATCAGTCATAGATGCGATACGGAAGGCTGAGCAATCTCATTCTGTTAATAAAACCTAATGACCCTCGATTCTTTTCGGGTTATTCAGATTTAATTGAACAATTACGCTGAACTGTATTGGTATCATGATATACTTCATGTTCTTTGCTCTTAGAAATATATCTACGATGGCCTCAGGATCCATAGAGTATTCTATCAATTTTTTTACTTAACCTATCTAACAATAAAATTTAGATCGTAAATGTGTGTTTTTCTGGAAATATAATTGATATTCTTTATCTTTTGAATTCTAAGAAATAAATATTTCCCTTCCCATATTTCTCGTTATATTTCAAGAAAACAGCGAAAAATATAAATTTGACCTGCTCGAAGTTGAAATTCAGCATAAAGGAAAATTGAAACATATCTTTAACTCGATTGAGCATTCTTAATATGCTAAAATATATTTTTTCAGCATTCATCATTATCTTCCAATCAGAAAACTTTACTACCAAATTAAAATATCTTAATGGAATATAAACTATGGAGCTACAATATATTGTACTGATTTTCTCTTCTAGATATTTAATTCATCCCAGAATATGATATCATTTTATTTCCTTTGGCTCTATAGTCCTTCGTTTATTATTTATACCTTTGCTGACATTTTACCAGCCTTTAGAATAATTACTTGACCATTCGTTATAATTTAATAAAAGGCTATTATTTCAATGAAAGGTTTTTGAATGGATTACCTACAAGTTCTCATAAAATCGTTTGGTTTTCTCGTTTAACAAAGTGTTACAACACGTTGAAGAATGTTTGGAACTTCTCTCTAAACAAACCTTATTTGCAGTGCTGGAGGTTTGGTGACAGCAGTGGCTCCGGTAGTGATAGATTGCAAAGGACTCTGGATAGGATGGTCAGGACTCCATGATATGAGCCCATGGGAGCCCATTCCAGAATCTGACCCAGGTGACAAAGCTCCCACCGCCGGCCTCTTGTCCAGCCAGGTATATTATCAATTATTATCTATTAATATTTAAACGTTTTCCATTCTTGTTTTATCTTAATAGTCCAGGAAGAACATAAGACATGGCAAGCGAATAGGTTTAGAAAGAAAATGACCACTGAATTGTCAATTCTGCAGTATATTGTACGCAAAATATCAGTCAATGCAGGTTTACTCA
>KZ308944.1:112690-225342 GCA_000376725.2 Ladona fulva | reverse complement strand
TACATGTGTGTCTGTATATATATATTTATATATTTTTTCTTGATCGTTTGATAGGTAGTGCAATGTTTATGTAGTGCAATAATTAATTAACGAAATGAAGAATTGATAAGTAAATAAAAAATAAAATGAATTTCATATTGTAAGGAAACATTAAAATGCTAATTTAAACGTAACCTTCCTTAAGTCTGTTACTTACGTGGCTACATAACGCTATTACTAAGTAATATCGATTCAATGGCTCAGGTTTATGAAAAAAATGGCTAACATATGAGAGCACTATTCACGTGCTGAGTAAGGTATTTCCTGTATATGAAGATGACGCTACATTTCACCTTCTGGTTTATGTTACTATAAATTTGTTGTTTTAATTTAAAAATGTATACAATTAATCATAATGACAATGATAATATACCAGAGGAAAAATAGCTAGGATATAAAATTACTTCTATCAGGATAACCTGTCTGTCCTGACATCTGAGAAAGGGCATCTACATAATGAGAGGCTACCTGTGAGGAAAGAGAGATATCACAAAACCACCGTTATATCAGAAACCATTTTTTGTTTTATAATTTTGCTGTTGTGTTTCGATTTCACCGTGCATCGAGAAAACATTTTTCTTCGAGTAATTGGGCTGAAATTCGGAGAAAAGCGATTAATGATTTTTGTTTTCGGTTGAGTTCCAAGAGAAATCAATTTCCGTGGCGGATACTAACTGTCAGTATTCCGGAAACAAATTCTCTTCCATTTATGCTTTCAATTAAGTTACTAATCGCTTTTCACTATTTTAATTTGGTTACGCAGGTTTTTTCGCAATATTTCCTCTCCCATGACTCCTGTTATCAGCGTTTCTTCCTTTGGAGAGTTTTCTAAATTCACATTCCAATCTGAAATGAAGAAATTCTAGAGAGAATTGAATGGCCTAAGTTGAAGAAATTATTTAAGAAATATATGAAATATATTGGTATGAAATATATCGTTGAATCGTTCTTGTAATCCTTTGAGGTAATTAGAGTTTAAATTATCGCAACTCCCTGTATTTTTATTACGCCAGAATCAAATGAGAAACATCTATTCATCCATCAGTATAAATGAACGCGTAATTTTCGTTCTAAACTAAATTTCCTTAAGATTTTGTCAAATATTTGGGTGTTCTTAGTTGGGAGACCTTTAATCTGACGCAATAAATAACATGTCCGTAAAGTCAAGCCCGAAGGCTAGTAAGATTCTCATGCTCTCCATCTAAACTACCAATTGCTTTGGAAAGGGAATTTATTTATATTTTTCTTGCTTTCCCTCCGATTTAGAATACTGTAGTTGGGAAAGGCCAATGTTTATGCAGCACAACGACCCTATGAATAGCGTTACTCATAAAATTCGATAAGGAGTGACCAAAATGGCTGCCATTATTCAGTACCATTCACATCTCATCATCTTTCATATCATCACAGTCATGAACAAGACTCAGACAAGAGCAAATAAAAAATGCATAACTACCTATTCTATGACAAGAAATAAATTATACGAAGAATATAATAATGTGATAAAGAAAAACATTCCATCAAAATACGGTAGCAGGAACAAAAATTAGATAATTATTTTTATGTTAAGAATTTACACGCTAATTTTCGTCTCCTACGCGATGGTCGTTCACTAAAACGCGAATCTCAAAAATAGGTGAATTGTGGCTCAAATTGTTAGCCGCCGGTTGCTGAACTCCTAAACGAGATGTGGCGGAATTGGGGCGCTTGAATCGTAAAGAACGGTCACGTCTCTTTGGCGACGATTCGATACGGCACAGCGGAATTTACGTCAATTCCGTTCCATAGAGGCCGCAGAGCACCTTCGTGGAAAACCTATGGCAAAAATATTGACGTATAGATCCTCCATGACCTCATGCGCTTCACATCTGTGAAGTACGAGCGAGTTCAAGGTTTAAAATCTAAAATTATAAATTTTTATCGAAGAAAAAATGACTACGTTTTCTACCGTTTCCAAATATCTTCAAGTTATGGTGAAGTTTTTTTAGTGTTAAGCTTGGGCTCGACGCCATTCTTTTGAAGCTGACATTCACTTCTACAATCTATATTCATTCTTCTATTCTAAGAAGCGCGGCAATATTTCTGAATACATTATTTGAGGTTCATTTAAAAAGTTCCGTATTTATTATCTATGCGAGATCTCCAAAAATTCTATTGAAGAATCATTTCGAAAAATCTGGAAAGAAACATAGCGAATTACTCGCATAGCATTAAGTTACGCCTATTAACTGGAGGAAGAAAACATAACAAAAATTGATACATTTAAGCAGTCATCCACTCAGTCGCGACCTCTGCCATCTAAAACGCTAGTAACGCCCCATAAAAATCGTTCATCCTTGCTCTGTTGCATGTGCAGGGTGTGGGGTTGACTTTTTACCGCATCCTCCATTTTTCTCTGGATTCAAGCCAGATTTTCCGACCCAGTATGGAGTGTTTGTGATCTATCTGGTTTCAGTTGTGGAACATTTTGTACCCACAATATGAAGCTAAATGCTATTCTCAATAATTAGCTCTTCTCGGCTGTTGATTTCCCAAAATTAGTCTCGTCAAAATCTTCGCGGCTGCTCCTCTAAAGAATTTTATTGGTTTCGGGAAGCGGCTGCTTAGATACAGCGTAGAAAAGGGTGTCATATGTACGCAATATTTCTAATACGAAGTTATTGGCTGTGAATGCAACGATCATTTACAAAGAGGAACGAAGTCAAGCATTCAAGCATTTTTAGTGTAGTGTGTGAATAGGCCATCTAGGAATGTTAGCATATTATCAAGTCAAATAAGATCGTATCAATAATATTTTTTTCTGTCACTCAGTGAGCAACATATATTTTCCAGAACCTTAAAAGTTGTTGGTTCTAAACATTGAGAATAATATATCTTCATTGAGATGAGACATGATGAGCAACTAACAGAATGAAATATATAATATCTCTAGAAAAATCTGCAGAGTGTTGATGACATCGATTGTGCTCCAAAATTTAGTTGGAGAAATCCTATAGTAGGATCCCATGGTTGAATTTCCTACTTAGAAACCATTTTCTTAGTGCCTAATCACGTGGCTTGTAATTCCCAAGTTTGATTCAGTTGAGATTAGCTGTTGTTTTTTCAGAATTAATTTTTTTACTAACATGGTCATGCCAAATAACAAACATGCCAGGTCATACAGCAAGCTGGCAAAACAAAATTTCTTGCAATATATGTTTTAAAATTTTACTATTTTTAGTAAAATTAAAAAAGGAAATCACCAACAAATTCAAACCTGTCTCCATTATTGAATTTCATATTGTAAGGAAACATTAAAATGCTAATTTAAACGTAACCTTCCTTAAGTCTGTTACTTACGTGGCTACATAACGCTATTACTAAGTAATATCGATTCAATGGCTCAGGTTTATGAAAAAAATGGCTAACATATGAGAGCACTATTCACGTGCTGAGTAAGGTATTTCCTGTATATGAAGATGACGCTACATTTCACCTTCTGGTTTATGTTACTATAAATTTGTTGTTTTAATTTAAAAATGTATACAATTAATCATAATGACAATGATAATATACCAGAGGAAAAATAGCTAGGATATAAAATTACTTCTATCAGGATAACCTGTCTGTCCNTTACTTTAACAAATTAGACAGATTACCATGGATCATCTTAGTACATAACCAGCATAGTATTTGATAGGAAGACTGCCAAAATCTTCAGAGATCTTCACATAAGATTGGCTATCCCATTCACTTAAGGATAACTGGCAAGCCTGAGAATGTTTGAAATGCTGTTATTTTCCACCTACTTTTGAATTTCTTTGTCATTTAAATTTAAGTCTTTTAGTGACTGTATTTTATTTAAAAATTGCTCTTATATTTTCTACTTCGTGGGTGTTTTCTCACGACATTGGTATTTTGCTTGTAAATTTTCAGTCGCTAAGATTTTTAACCACTCCCTACTCTTTCTTTTTGTTTTTAATTGATCATTGTATACATAATAATGACATATGAGGTTTGGTGGAAGAGATACGCACTCTGCCTACCCCATGTACCCCCCAACCCCAATGTTGGGGTCTACCCCAACCTCCCCAATAAAGAGTCATTCTATCTATCTTGTTACAGATATTTTAGATTCAGCCCAATAGAGTTACAGTTGGTATAGTATCCTCTCACATTTAATGTGATACAGTTGAATTTACTACTCTTATTGTTAATCAAGAATAGCCAATCTACGGCACATTTACCAAAAATGGTGCATGACATGATTATAGGTGGAGCATTGAGTTCATAGAAAAATTAATTCCTAAATTAATTATTTCCTACACAATGTATGCATACAGTAACAATACAAATACTTGTATTCATTAAATAACCCACTAATGAAAATTAGATAGTCTATTCATTATAAATCTCTGAGTTTTTAAAAGGATAAAGTAATGTAACAAATATAAATTCTTTTAAAAGAAAAAGTTTGAATAAAGAGTCATCTATAACTTTATATATTTCTTGTTGTACATACTATGCTACTATATACCATGATTAGATCATCCACAAAGGTTTCCATGCCTCTCAAAATCCACTTATCAATGTGTTGCAATCCAAAATATTTACAGGCTCTCTGGGTAACCACCCAGCTAGCTCATGTCTCTGGCTGCATAACAAATAGAAAAAATACAAGGAGGCTGAGATAAGGTCTTATAGCAGATGTATCAAAACAAGGGTGAAGATTACAGTAAATGGAATAAAGGGGTCCAAAAGCATAGAAAATATTTTGTGAGAATCTGAGACAAAATTCAGAAATCTGTAGGCAAATAATGGGCAGATATTAATAAAAAAAAAGGATTAAGAGAAGATATTTATTAATAAAAAGTGAACTAAAATGCACTGAGAAATTAAAATATATACTGTCCACAAAATATATTTATTCATGACCAGGTTTCAGTCTTGATGGTGTAACCCAACACCAAAACCTGGTCATGAATAAATATATTTTGTGGGCAGTATATGGACATGACTACTATTTTTATTTTAATACATGGACATATCTTAAGTTAATGATAAGAATAGATGACTTCAAATTGATTCTCATCTGATTTAAGTGTCAATAGATCAACTGCAACTACCAAACTGATAATCTAAAAAATAATTATTTACAAATTGGATGAGAATGTTGTACAGTTCAAGGCTTACAAATAATATTAACCCCTCAAGCCGGTATTTAATATTTTGGGATTTAACTCCTACCGCGGTATTTAAATTTGTCCAAAATATATAGCATATATAAAAAATATTTACTGCTAGTTATGATGGATCAACAAAGGTGCCAGTATGATACACACATTCTCAACATTTGACAGCAAGAAATGTGAAAAAAATATGAGAGTTATCAAGGGAAAAGAGACTTACTACAGATGAGGCAACTGGACTGTACTGGGCATATGCCGTACGTACAACCACCGTTGGGACAGATAATAGGGTCCATACACGTATTCGTCGAACCAGCTAGAGGGGTTAATATCAATTAATGAAATTGCCAAAACAATATTACAGTACAGAATAACTGGGGTTTCATGTGATATTAGGTTTAACTACAATAAGAGTGAATTCTTCTTATTTGCATATTTATTTTACCATTGGTTTATAAAAGAAGCTTTTGTGGGGGACAGAGGTATATCAGTGCTTCCCTGCTAATATTAGTTGTTATGAAAACAAAATCCTTTGGTGATTTTTTTTACATATATCAATGAAACAAATTTTTTCATGAAAATTGTAATATTATTTATGGTATTTTCACTTCAGATATCTGAATGACAAAGTATTATTCCACTTAGTGGTGAATTGCAGTTTTCTTTCTGATGCTGTGGAGGATCAAAATATATGACACTATGTAACCTGATTCTTCAGTGGTCATGTTAGACATGGACTTCTGTGGGGCTCTGAAACATTTTATGGAAGATTATTAGCTCAAAAATATTCAGTTATTTTCTTATGAAGAATCACACTGAGAGAGCTTTCATTAAAAGGCAAAAATTGAGACATCAATTTAAAACTGATTTACAGACAGAAAATGTGAATTCAATTCACTGTACATGTTCTTCTAACCTTAAATATGTAACACAAGTATGAGGTAGCTCAGGTATATTTGAATAATTATTAATCTTGTTAGATAAAAGTTCCATTTATACTAGCTATTACAAAATTTATTTATGTAATTTACTCTTTTTCAACACTATGTCCTATTTGTTTGGGTGAAAAATATTTGCTTTGAGTGTTAATGATTCTAATGATTCTATGTCTTGTAATTTACATTCCCTTTATTTTTAACGATGGCAACTGAAATAGTAAAATATTTACTCAGAAGAGAATTTGATTTGATTATTGAATCTCTTGTTTTGATTGATAAAAACTAAGCTTAAAATCTCCTCTTCTATGGTGAAATTATCAGGCCTACTGTGAAGTCAACAAAGAATTTGCAGATCGTACTGTAATGGCATTGAAGAAAGTGTTACTTGAACTAGATGAAGAAGGAAAGTACGATGTGACACCTGTGGTTTGGGTCCATGACTATCAGCTCCTTGTTGCTTCCACACACATCAGACAAAAAGTAGAGGAGGAAGGACTACGCTGCAAGATTGCATTTTTTCTTCACATCCCTTTTCCATCATGGGATATAATGCGTCTCTTCCCATGGGATGATGCAGTTCTTCAAGGAATGCTTGGTAAATCAATTTTGAAATTATTAGCTCCTAAATTTGTTAGCAGTTATATGAGTGGAACTTTTTCATGCACTCTTCTCATAAACATAGTATGCATCATATCACAGCAGTGATAAAGAAATATTGGAACCATCCAACCCTAACCTTAACAAAATTTGTTGCAATGCTTTGGCATGTAAGTTATGAAATATGCAGTGGTATTGTAACAATTTTAATATGATAAATATTTAAAACTTAATGTAACGTGTCACAGAATATTATTTTACTTTGAAAATTAGAATCTGTTTAGTAATTATACATTTTTCTGGAAAAATTCAGCTAAATTTGCCAAACTATCTTTTCAAAGGCTATATCTTTTCAAATATTAAATAAAGAGCCCACGCATTCGGGAAGTACAAAAAATAATGCAAATTTCAAAATATTATCTCCATAGCCAGTGTTTCCATTTTTACAAATCTGTTTAATCTTCTATGAAACATTGTAGCAGTAGATGCCAAAATGACTTTATTTTTACTGATGATGTTGTCATCCATTAGTATTATATAACCAAAAGAATCTAAAATATGGCACATGCTATATTTATCTCAGTTATAAGCACATCTTCACATCCAACATAAGAACAATTCCATTTTTAACAGCGAACGAATTATATGATGGTGAGGCAATACAAATTTTCAAGAAACTACTTGAACTAAGTTAATCCTTAAACTCTTTCATATTTTAGCAGAAAATGGACTCCTTTCCTGATTTTGACTCTAAGATGTGCTCCCACCTTTAAATTGATACATTTTTTTAAAATGAGACAGGGAAAGATAGATAGTTTATGTGCTTCTTAAACATTCTATGTTCCTGACTAAGTTTTTATACATTCTATTATTCTACCAGATTATCTGAATGCAAAAGTTGACTATGGTTAATCTATATCATAAGGAAGGAAGTCTTTTCAAATAAAAATGAATGATCAGTATTTAATTTTACCATTAATAGGTTGAGCATACATTCATCAGTCATATCTGTAAAAGTTAAATTATAAATCTACTGAAAAGGATATTTGTATCATTGGAAGAATTAAAAAAACTAAGCAACGGATGTTCCTTATCAATGGCTATTATCTATTTAATATTAATACCATTGCATAAAGAAAAATATGAAGTGTTGACAAGGTATGGAGATACATCAACCTTATTAAAAATTGACATTCTCTATGCATTAAAAATGGGCCTTTAAGGAGATGAGTATATAATTATGTAGAGTATTTCCTTTATGTGAAGGTGCTTTGATAGCTGAGATCATTTTGCAAGTTACATGAATGTGAGTCCCCACTGAGACTCAAGCCCAGGACCATTTTCACTAAGGGCAAATGTGTAACACACTTGGCTATTGGAGACCTTAATGAAAACTTTTTCACATAAGAATGGTGTTTCTGTTTTGAGAGAAATTAGAATAAGAAAGTCAGTGATGTGTTCTCCATCATAAATCTGACTGGATAAATGAGGAAATGGGGAAGAATATAAGTTTTATTTTATTCATCAACATTACCAGCATCAGCATATTCAGGCAATTATTTTTTCATAAAACCTCATTGAAGATTAGCTTTAAACATTAGAATTTTGATAGTAATTAATAGGATAATGCTTTATAGATATTTTTTCCCAGAGTAGTGATCCTTGCTTTACTCTTTGTTTCTCTAGCCAACTTAAAAAATGTACTGCACTCATAAATATATTATTTACTCAAAACCTTGTTCTCTTTTTTTAATTATGCTTGATCATTTCAAACTGATTAGTTAGGTAGATGTAGCAGAAATAGCGTATTGGCTGAATATCTCAGAAATATCTCAGGTAATAGGCCTGTGATTATTATATGAATGGATTTATTACTCACAGACAAAATGGAGCACCCTTATTTGGTCAATTGTAGCTGTATGTATTGGTATTTGATAACAAATATTTAATACTTTAAATTAATAACCAGAGGGGCTTCCAGATAACCGAGAGAGTTGGGTGCACATACTCCTGTGATTGATTCTCAGTGGGAGCCTATATGTTCCAAATGAATGCAGCTGTCAAAGTACTTTTAACAATACTACTAAAGTGGTACCTTTAGATACGAGTTCAATTCGTCCTGTGACCGAGCTTGTGAGTCAAAATTATCGTATCTCAAATCAATTTTCGCTAAATAACTGTAAGTACCAAAAATTAAAGCAACACAATTGAAATACTTCTGCGGCAAGGTAAACACGTGAATTGAACGTGCAAGATTCGCAAATCTGAGCAGTGGCTTACTACGCCAACTGGCTGTGACATCACTGAGGCTGTCTCGTATCTCAAATTTTGGTTCGTAACTCAAGGCAAAAACTAGATCTAGTGACGGCCTAGGTATCTCAAAAAACTCTTATATTGGGGCACTCATATCTCAAGGTACCACTGTACTAGAAACATACATACATTTGAGGCAAATCAAAATCAATATCTGAAATTTTACACTTCACTCAGACCTTATATCATCTGTATTTAACAAATGAATAGAGGATAAATAATCGAATGATATCCATTTTGACCATCTAAGATTATCAGCATCTATCATCTATGATATTAAAAGATTGAACAAGATAGCTGTGTATTTCTTTCAAATTCTTTGGTATTTTTGCCTTTGGTGGAAGGTAGAGTGTGTCCTTCATTTGCATATGTCTCTGCTTATTAGTGGCTGTACAACTATGAGAGAAACTGAGGTATGAGTGATGTTGAATAGTGGGATTAATTTCAGCCATTCCTTATTGAATGCTCAAATGACAATGTTATTCTTGTGGTCATTGTGCTGCACATATGTAGACTTCTCCCATTTATAGTTCTCTGCCTCAGTAATAAACTACTTCCCTTTTCATTTTGTTAAATTGCCTCATTCCCTCTTTAAACAGTTTTCAATTATGGTGTAGTTGTTGAGTATCCAACCAACATTTGGTCTGATGACTTTTGGTGATAGCATATGTAGACACAAGTAAATGTGAGGAACTGCCTAATGTGTTTCACCATAACTTTAGGTGATATTTAAAGAGCGACTTAGTTTATTCAACAGGGAAATTTTCTTTTAGTTTTGAAGATAGGTACTGTTCATCTCATGGCTGATTTTTTGTCAGGCAAATCTTGGCAATAATTTATGGGCATGTAGACTTTGGGGTCCTGATATTGTTGTATACATTTTTGAAATCGTTTTGGATTCATGGGGCACTGAAAATTTTCCTTGAGCATCAGATAATCTTGTACCGGCCCTGGTTGACCTCGAATTTTCTATTGGAATTAATTAGTACAAGAATTTCCAATTCTGGGTTTAACCTTGTCATCTTATCTGATTAATAAGTATCTTCTTAGAATGTCTCAACTTTATTTTTGGTGGATTGTATTAATAAGATGTGACTCCCCATTCTCATAGTAAAAACTATCTCCAAATCACTATCAAAGTACATTAACTATCAAATTTCTATTTCCTAGCTTGGTAAGGAACCATTACACTACTATCTGTGAGTCTAAAAGATAAAGTCCTAAGGTGCAGAATTTCATTCATAATTATATTACAAAATCCTTTGAAAGGAAGATCCAGATTCAGGTTACATATTTAGAGCTTTGCTAGGTTTGAGAAATATGTAACAAAATAAGTGGCTGAGAACCATATTCTGATAATTTAGCTTAAAATTAGATGGTGTTACTTAAAAAATGCTAGAGTTTATTTAAATTGCTGAGAATAAAATTATGGGAATTCTTAAAAAGTAATATTGGAGAGCATTGAAATTTACTTGAATATTTAATAAAAGGGTGCTAAAACTCTTCTTAGTGGTCACCCTTGCAGTTATTGTATGTACAATACATATCTCTCAATATATAATTATATTATTTCTTAACATGTATTTTAAGTATTGTATAATACATATTTCAGCAGCTACGTTGCCATCTTCAGCAGATAATAATAACTATCTTCAAGATATTTTAGCATTTCAGCTTCTAGACTTAATTGTGAAGAAAATACGAAGTCCATTGTTTCTCATTTATTCCAAAGACTCATATTTTTTAACGATGTCACTCAGAGTACTTAATTATCCTCTTTCATGAAAATAACAAATGACTGATTGGATGCAGCTCTTTCTTTCAGTTAAACTGAGAACATTTTCGGATGCTGTTATGGTCAATACTTCATCTTTCGTTTTATAGAATGGGATGAGAATGAAGAGATAAACCCCTTTAAATTTTCTAGTTTTCAAGATTTTCCATTCAGAAGAGTGCAAAATTCTCACAATGTGTTATTATTTAAATTTAAATTGCCAATTAATTTGCCAATAAATATAATGTATTAATTTTTTTCCTTACAGCATGTGATATGGTTGGATTCCACATTGAGGATTACTGTCTCAACTTCATTGACTGTTGTTCCCGTCGACTTGGTTGGCGTGTGGACAGGAATAGGATGCTGATTGAAGTAGCTGGTCGCACCGTGCACATCAAAGCACTCCCCATTGGAATTCCTTATGATAGGTTTGTGCAGCTTGCTGAGTCCTCACCAAAGGTCATCAAGGACGAGACAGAGAAGATCATCTTAGGTGTAGACCGTTTGGATTATACCAAAGGACTTGTTCATCGTGTCAAGGCATTTGAGAGACTACTCGAAAAACACCCTGAGTATATAGAGAAAGTGACTTTCCTTCAAATATCTGTTCCTTCCCGGACAGATGTCAAAGAGTACAAGCAACTGAAAGAGGAAATGGATCAGTTGATAGGACGAATAAACGGGCAGTTTTCAAAGCCAAACTGGTCGCCAATTCGATACATTTATGGGTGTGTTTCTCAGGAAGAACTAGCAGCTTTTTACAGAGATTCGGCCGTAGCTTTGGTCACTCCACTTAGGGATGGAATGAATCTTGTCGCTAAGGAGTACGTAGCATGTCAAATTAGAGAGCCTGGCGTACTAATTTTGTCTCCGTTTGCCGGAGCTGGAGGTTCAATGCACGAAGCTCTCGTTGTGAATCCATATGAGATAGAGGAAGTCGCGGACACGATCGCTCGTGCCTTGCAAATGCCTCTAGAAGAGAGAGAGGTCAGAATGACTCAGCTAAGGAGGCGTGAGCAGCAAATGGACGTATCCCATTGGATGTCATCCTTCCTCTCTGCAATGGGAGCTCTACGTTGTGATGGAGATTTGGAAGAAGAGGATCTTCTTACTACTAGGATGCGCCCTCTAACTCTGGAGGACTTCGATCAGTACCTTAACAATCACGTTCAAGGTGCAAGCAAATTGGCTCTCATCCTGGATTACGATGGCACTCTAGCGCACTTAGCCGCTCATCCTGATCTAGCTATAATGCCGCCTGAGACCAAGCGTGTCCTGGAACGTTTGGCAAACATGCCTGATATAAATATTGCCGTGATATCTGGTCGCAGCCTTGAGAATGTGATAAAAATGGTGGGAATTGAGGGTGTCACGTACGCTGGCTCTCATGGTCTTGAAATTCTCCACCCTGATGGAACTAAATTTGTTCACCCAGTCCCTGTAGAGTATGCTGAGAAACTTCGAAATCTTCTTCGAGCCCTCCAGGACGAAGTTTGTAGGGACGGTGCATGGGTTGAAAATAAGGGAGTTCTACTTACCTACCACTATCGTGAAACACCTCATGCATTGAGGGAGGACATTGTTCGTCGGGCAGCAGCCATCTTCAGACGTGCTGGGTTTGAACCTCATAAGGCCCAACTGGCCATTGAAGCTAAGCCACCAGTAAAATGGGATCAGGGTAGAGCTTCGATTCACATCCTGAGGACAATGTACGGAGTCGATTGGTCAGAAAGGGTGAGGATAATTTATGCAGGAAACGAAGATGCCATGCAAACACTCCAGGGAATAGCTTGTACTTTCCGTGTTGACTCATCCCCTGCCGTGAGGTCAGCGGCTAACTTCAGGTTGGCAGGTCCAGACGCTGTATTAACTATGCTGCGATGGGTGGAGAAGCAAATGAATAGAAGGTCTCCGAGGGCGACTCCAAGAGCCTCTCCAATGTTAGGACGCTCCCCTGTGACCTCAAGGTTACACTCTCCTCAGTCAACTGACTGCTTGAATGGACTTAATGGAGGAACTCATCTCGATAGCCTACACTCACAAATGAGCTTTGAAGATGAGGATGAAGGGAAGTTGAGCCCTCGTCCTCAATCATTATTTCCGGGAAAAGGAATAAAAACTATCGTCAAAACAGTGCACCGCGCCGATGACGAGGTTCTCAACAAGGCGGTATAATCTGAAAGCCAGCTCAAATACTCATTAAGATCATTGTGTTTATTTTGACATCCTAAATTTCATGTTCATCGGGCAGCGAAAGTTTTAATTCATCGTCATACTGCACCGTCTTCTTTTCTAATTACCCGCGCTTATTTAGGAATGATACTCAGGTTTTCCTCGATGACCATAAGGGGCGAATCTTCTCAATTTCATCATCATCTTCACATTTCCATCAATTTTAATCATAGTGTTTATTTTCAAAGTCATTTACCTAGGAGCATACAAGGAGGAAAATATTTGTGTTTCAATCATTCCCTTATCTCTTTTCCAAAGGGTCATTTTTAATGAAAGGAAAGAGAGGATTACATTAAATGAAGAGCTTACATTCAAAGTGACAATTTTGGATCTTTGAAGTTTTTACATATGTTTGGACATTCTCACTGGTAATTTCAAAAAAGTGACTCTTTGTACTTTAGTCTCAGAAGTTAAATATGAATGAGCTGTGATTTTACATACATATGTTTGAAAAACACATGTATTATATAAATAAATAATTTTGAAAAGTCTTTCAATATAAAGTTATTACTGTGTTGAGAATAAATAAGATTTGTCTGACATAAAGCATTATCATCTAATTTAATAGAGCGAAAATTGTTTTGTACATGTTTTCAACATTTAGAGGCATTCAAATAAATCACTCGATTTCAAAGTTGTACAATAGTGGATGATCAAAGTTCTAATTTTTACAAAAATAGAGACCTTAAACTGTGAAAGCAAAGGAAAAGGCAGAAGCTTGTTGGAACCCATCGCTATTTTCTAATGGCAAAGTTCTCATAATAACCTTCTTTTATTATCAACATCCAAATTCCCAGCCAATCTGCTTACCTATCGTTTTCACTATTTCGATCATTTGAAACACAGAGTTTTAGAAGCTTTCAATAAAATCTAATGACATTAAAGCTGACGAAGGAAACAGTTTTCCGCGGTGATGAAATGATGTATGTACCAATGACCTCTCCTTGAAGGGGGTAATATTCTTAAAATATGATAGGTTTGGATTTCGGAAGAAATTTGAAAACTATCAGCTAAATTAACGATAGATTCAAAGAATATCATCTGTGAAAGATACGTAGTTTTTTGTTTGGTTGTGAATAACTTTCCATTATTTACAAAATCGTTTATATATGGGATATTCCTCGAGAGGTGAGGAGTAAAGAAATGGATATATTTCCTCCGTCTTGCTGAGAGTAAATCATCACCAAACCACCTCTATCATCCGCAATAATAGGGTCTACACAAGACACATCGTTCACTATTCAAACACTAAACAGTTCCATCATTCCAGATTCTTGTTTGAAAATGCCCATCCGAAATCTGCGACTTCAGCTCCATAGACGGCACTTGTGGCTGGGGTTCATGGGGCTCTCTAATGGACAGTTAAACACCTTAGCAAAATCTCTGTTGTTTTGCAAAACACCTAGAGTCCTGTAACGCCCGGGGCTGTGCATATCACGGGTGTATTGTTCGTATCCTTCCTTGTTGAGCACTTCACACCATATCTGAAAAGTAACCAAGGGAGTAATTGTGAAATATACATTGATACCTCGGCTAACGAGTGATCCTGCTAAAGAATTTTTCGGCTAACGAATATATTCTCGCTGTTTTTCGGACTTGGCTAAAGAGATTTTTAGTGAATGCATACGCTAGCATAAACCAGCAAACATGAGTGGTTGGGCCATTGCAGTATCTTATCTTTTCCGTCTGTAGGTTTAGCAGAGGTATTATCTAACCACATCACATAGGGGACACCCAACAACCTAAATGGATTGTTTATGTTCAAAACAGTGAGAAGGGAGTTGCCTGATAATATCACGTTTCGGCTAACAAAGATTTCGGCTAAAGAATGTGATTCTGGGACGAATTATCTTCGTTAGTCGAGGTATCGCTGTTTCATTCAGTGAATTCTTACGCAGAACAACTTACGGTGCACAGGAATTTTCTCTCCTTGCAAAAATATCTCGGGCTTCGTATCATACTTATTCGTATGTGACGATGAGTCATACATTATTTTGGAATTTTAATTTAAGATTGATGTCAGAATTAAAAGCCAATCTTCCAATACAGCTGGATTATGAAAATAACGGATGTTTGCTGGAAAAACCGTGCTTTTAAATCTAAAAGTGGGAAAGGTTGCGCAACCTTTAGCGAAAATGGAATGCTATACATTTCATTGCCGACATTTAGGTAAAAAACCATTATTTACATGCTATTGGTGCCTTAGATAACGGAGCTGCGTCATACTTGCCAACAGAAATAATTCACGAATTCAAGAATACTAAAGACATATGATATGCTATGCTAAAAGACATAATGAGGTATGTTATCCGACTACACCATTCAAAATGAGCAATATCCCAAAGGTAATTTTGAAATCTATAGCAACAACAACAAAAATAATAATAATCGTCATCATCACCTTTATTTGAGCGAGATTGAGACTAAAAGTCTTCTCTTCCCTCTAATCCATTGTCATATTTCATACAGTTGTTATTTCAGATGATTGAAAACAAAAATGAGAAGAAGTGTGGATATAAAAAACCTAAACATAAACCCAAAAAAAATCTAAAAACACTTAACCCTAAGATTCATTAAGGATAATAATTCAGGGAAAAAATTATCCACTGCAGGAAAACACCCACTAGGAAGGGATGTGTTAGAAACCTGCGCAAACCTACCGATAGTAAGAGCTAAAAGATGCAAATATCTAATTCTTCCCAATTCTATAACAGAATGGGTTTCTTATTTCTCAAGAAACAATTGATGTACGAAAAGCTGTAGGATGGCGTTTAACAGGTATTTTTCGGGAACCCTTCTGACGGGATCAATTTAATCATTACTAAAGCTTGCACTATTGATGTCAATGCTTTGCTTCCCAGTGTTATGAGCCTTTTATAATTGGTCATCAGTCTCGTTTTATTACTGTTGTTGTTGAGTATTCGCGGTTTAGTCAACTAATAGTCCCCCTTTCATAAGAAAGCAATGCCTTCGGGAGTTATCAGGTTTAGGCTACTTGAGAGAGGAACGGTATGAAATGAAGGTGGTGAGACCGGAACTACGCTTCCATCGCCGATTATTACCCCGAATTTACGCACCGGTACTCATTTTCACATGCTGATACTATCTTCCCGAAAAATGCCGAGAGGTATAGTCCTTTCGCGTTAGGAAGGCGCTCACTCAGTAGCCTACTGCGCAGATGGGCTTCGTCCAAGTCAGAGAATAGGGGAGTCAGCGCTTCCTGAGCAGAAAGCAGTAGGCATAATGGGAATTACCCCTCAAAAGGCTCCCATCTTCTCCACTTTTTTTCCCCTCTTTCGGGACGCCGAGCGCCTTCCTTACGCGAAAGGACTGTAAATTGCCGCAGCTACGTGGTGGACTAGCGCCTTGACCACTACGCCGCTGAGGCTCCCTGAATGAGTCACGAGAACTCGAGAGACAGAACCGTTAATGTGTTGGACTTTGAAGGTACCCGTAGACACCTCATCATCACTGTGTCGAAGGCATGCAATTCGATTTTCCAGCTTTAACTCACCTGTCCATAAGTGATAAAAAATATTTCTTCGACCGAATATGGTAAACCGGGAAGCGGCGGCTCTGGTCCATGGTCCCTAACCCATTCCTGATAAGCTAGCCAACTATGACGTAGCCCAGCGTTGTCGCAGATATTGTCTCCGAGGGTCTCGTTACCGTCCACGTTCTTACCAACCATTTCCAGTGGAAAATCTGAGTATTGCTCAGCAAAGCAGGTGGCCTTTTCCCGGAATCGAGCCGTCATTTCTTCGGACCACCAATTGGTCATATTCCCACTCTTGTCATACCGCCGACCTGAACATCATAGAATTGTGAGAAAGACATCAGATTTTAAAATAGTCGCTTAAATTCTGCATTGGTAATTAAATTTAGCAGGTTGAATAGCGGTAGCAATGAAAAAGGCGTAAGCACCAGGTCGAATTACTGCCGTTAACTTGGGTTTAAATGATCATTTCTATTTTTCCAGTAGTTCTCCTGAAGCTCGGAAATTTGCGCAATAAACAGGGGTAATAACCAAGGGGAAAGTAAAAATGTGAATAGATACATTATGTCGTTGAATTGAGTAACCCTGCGTCTTAGGGATAATTTTTCACATCATTATTTTGCATCACTGGTACGTACCATGGTTGTCAAATCCATGCGTTATTTCGTGGCCAATCACAATCCCAATGTTGGCGAAGTTAAGATACCTGAAACAGGTTAAGTATTAGTTTGAAAGCATAGAAAAATATGTCAAGTGCGTAAATTGTGAGAGAAACCCATCGTATATCGGGGTGGTTTCCCCCAAAATTATCGGCCATTCCAATTAAACAGACATTGAGATTAATAGTAATCAAAGATGTGAAAAGAGAATTTTTTATCAAATATATAATCTACCCTTACTTATATACCGGGAAAAAAATTCAAGGTGGAGGATGTAGGAATTTTATGCAATCATGAAAATTCGAGTTTTGACGATTTAGCCAGAGAGTTTCAGAAGCATCTGGGATTTAATCTGATAAATAGGAAAGAGGACGTTTTACAAATTGATGAATAAAATTTAGATTCCAAGATAAAAATTAGCATTTGTCCTAATTTATATTGATTATATTCTTTCAGAATTTATACCGGTTTGTTTGTTAAGCTCAAACAAGCAAGACTATAGAGCAATATACATTGACTTGAAATGCAAGAACGACAAGTATATTGGATGCAAAAATGTAAATGGCTTATCTTTCCGAAGGATAATTTTGTAAGAAATGGCAATATCACTCACATTGGGTAGTCTGGATTGAACATTGGATGCCGTAGGATTCCCATTGGAAAAACTGCAGCAAATAAGATAAATGTTAAAACATAATTCGGTGAAAAGTAAATAATTTCATGGTGTAGTATTTTCAAAGTTTACTTACTAATTTCATTGGTTGTGGGGTTGTGAAAAGCGTTTACTACAAGGGGTTGAATCAGCCACTCCCTGAAGAAGAAGTATCGTTTAATATTTATACATATATGCTGAAAGTATTCATCAATAAAAGGAATAAATGGGGATGTACACTTAACCCTCGGTTTGTGCGGTGCTTGATTAGTATAGATTCGGTTTAATGCGTTTTAATAAAGAGAAAATTAAGCATTCGTAACAACGTAACGGTTCTCTCGAGACTGTTCATCTGTTCTAAAAGAATAAAAATAATGAATTAAGGGTGGCCATTCCTTCATCGCAATTAGAAATTCTATATTTGGTTAATTAATATCTTGTTTATAACTAAAGAAATAAAAAGCATTTAGTATTTTCCACAAAATATAATATATTTCACAAGACCAGTTTCTTCAACAAGCAGACATCTTCAGGCAGACTTACTAAGTTAGTAAATATACATTCTAACTCTTTCGTTGTAAATCTACCTAAAGATGTTTACTTGCAGATAAAACTAGCCACCTAAAATATACTATATTCTGTGGAGAGTACTAAGTGTTTTTTACTTCTTTAGTATGACTCCCATCCACGAAGTCGAGCTTGGACACATTAAATATATTGTTTATAACTATTATTTGCCATGATTTAACATGAATAAAATAAGCCCATTTTATGAATTCCCCATATCCCATGCTTATCAAACCGAACGGAAGTGACGTTAGTAAAAATGTTATCTAGTACATCGTTTTGCGAACAATAACATTGGTAATGATCTATAAAATAAGTTTTTCCTTCTATTACTCGCAAACCCAAGTAAGGAGTAAAATAAATTATTAATTTCAAAATGAAGTATAATGTTAAATTTGGTTAATAAAAATGTTCGGGTAAATTATAATTTGAAATTTTCACATTTACAACTCAAAAATTTGATTTACTAATGGGATCCATATATAGACTGACACTGTTTCGCCTGCAGCAATTTTCAAACTTAGTGATTTCAAAGGAAGAAAGGAACTCACTTTGCTTTGTCAACGGGTCGAGTTAACTTCCTCAGTTCTTTCCAGACTTCATGCTTTTTCAGCGTCAACATATTCTGTAGAAAATTTCCATCCATGATAACTAACTGAAAGTAAATCAAAAGGATTAAAATGAATTAAACATCCTCGTTGACCTAACTTGCAAAGTATCTGTTTGTCATAAATTTACCTCCTCGTACTCTGCTGCTAAAGCTGCAGGATCTTCAATGTATTTCGGGTAGCCAATTTTGTTTCCCATGGATTCTAACTGAAAGAAATATTAAATAGAAACTTTAAAATTTCTACCTGAAATATTGACGAGTTTGATATGCAATGCAAAAACTCTAGTGATTTCAATTCTAATCAATGCTTATCTTTTGTTGAAATTATGCATCATAGTGAAATACTATCTAATAGACCTAGTCGACTTATCACATGCTGCGAACAACTTTGTTACTTATCGATCGACCGTGATCGACTTGAAGAGACAAGTTTTGACATATCCATTGGTTAATGTTGTATTTCCGGGCCTTTTTCTGTATTCGCTAAACCCACAGAAATCTATAATACATTCAATTATACGCAGATGGATAATTAAGTTACAAAATTGAGGCAATGAAAAGAAATTGGAAACGAAGAATCTTCTCGATAACGAGTCGCCGTCGACCAATTATTCCCCGACAATCGACAGGCCAATCGTGATTGACCTGTTGGCCAATTATAATAAATAAGAAAAGTTTATAAACGTTTAATCAAATTACTTCAAAATATTAAATTTAATTTAATCAGTCCAATTAATTAAGCTATATTAAATGACTTTGATTAACTAATTGAAATCAATTAAGTAAATTCAATGAAATTTTCCCTCATATTGTTGTTTGGTTTGAAATGTTCACCATTGTTTGAGAGATGTTACGCTAAACGCAGAGAACACCATGAAGCGTATTTCGAGCGTCACAACCAAATTCCTCGGGGCCAAAGTGGAATTTCCGATGCAAATTTTAAGAGCGAGCTGTCAGGAGTGTTTCCTTCCTTGCTGTTGAATACATTGTGCTTCGTAATTTCATTTTCATCGAATAAATCCTTCAGTTTTTAGAGTACCAACGTTTTAACATTGTAATTAAAATAAAATTAGCCTTCCACAGTTGATGTTGATTCTTTCAGTCGATGGATGTAGATTATTTAAAGCTTCTTTAATTCTTCTTGGAAGCAAAGAATGCAAAATTATCCGTCAGATTTCTAAATTATTTGGATGGGTGGGATGTAGCGTTAGTTTATGAATTTTTTGTCCTATTTTTATCGGATGATTTAAGTTGATTACGAAAAGAAAACTTGGTTACGCGAAAAATCGTGGGAGGAATTCAAGACTGCTTTCCCTAACAATCACCTTCAAGAATGCGTTTCTGCTCCGAATAATTCAGGCCAGAAGAACATAAGGACAATACGGGTGTTTTAAATTACTTTTATTTAAAAGTTAAGAATGAAAATCCGCAATAAAAATATGATTTGAAGAGACAGTTTTAGGATTTTAGATAGTTTTTAGATAGTTTTATCTAGCTTTAAATGGCAAATGTAATGTATGACTTCTATAATTTATGCCTATTCTATGCCTATGATTAAATAGATACTCATTGTAAGTTGTAGAATCAACATCTTTTTGCCGAATTTCTTTATCTGCGGCCCGCGGTAGTAATCATGTGGCACATCTCTTCTTGTAAGTTGTGCAGGCCTGTTCTAGATGACTGGAGAACGACAGTGCTCCGACGAGAGAACTGGGGATTTGTCATATCCTCCATAGACCAGTTAAATTGAAGTTAAACTACGATGCGACAATTTTCGATGCTAGAGGAAATGAGGGACAGTATGACGTTTACTGAACATGTTAAACTGTAACATACGACGAAGCATCGAAAATTAAAATCATTAAAAATAGAAATTAAAACATTGATTAATCCTGGATATTCAGTTCTTTCTAACGAATTAACGTTAGGAGTCAACATTAGATTGAATGTAAAATTTTATTTTTCTATACTATTATATTCTAATCCGACATCAGCCGGGGTAAAGAGATGTTCGGTTCTTTCACTGCCATCCTTCGTTTTAGGCAAGAAATATGAATTTAAGCAACGCGGGTTGCGGCACCCAAAGGGTTTAACGCGTAGATTTTAGTAAAGGGGCATAAAATTGTGAATTTTCCCAATCTGAGGTCACAAGACTTCAGAACAAGCTACAGAACCTTCTTAGTAGCATATAATTTGTATTTCACTGCAATAATTTCAACACAAGCGAAATTTGCGAACTGCTGTTACGCGAATGCAAGATGACAATTCTGATACCGTAGGACACCATATTACAACTAATAATAACTTATGAACGTTTTTTTTGCATGTATATAATTTGTATCAATGCCTTATTTAATTTTGTTGCTTTTCTTATTCTAACAATAAATAATAAATCGGATAACGATCGTTTTCATTCGAATGGATAAATTTCGTCCCAAGTCTTAAAGGTTACACTAAAACTTGGGACTTTATTCTTTAATGGTTACTATTTGTTGAACAAGTGTTAGAGCCTTATGCTTAGAAGAGAGATAGATTTTCCTTCTCAAAGAGAGACTTCATTGTAGGAAGTTAAAGCCAAAAGTAGGTCCATCTTTGGATGAGTAATCTTTGGAACCCAAGAAATTGGGTTTTTAATGTCAAGGGAAAGAATACCTATAAGCTTGCATTTAATTTTCGATTGAATTTGAATGGTAATATCTAAAGTTGGTTTCTATTTTATGTGAGGAGGTTCTGATGAATGCTCGTAACTTTTAGCTGTGTGCTCTGGTAAAAAGAGACACGTGCAATGAACTTCTTAACGTTGAAAGATTACTAGATAATTTGTCAGAGTGGATCAGCAAATTCTTGAAATTTCCTATTTTATTCGTATCTCCTTATCCAGATTTCCCCAAAAGTAGCAACTAGTTCAGTATTTAAACTTTTATACGAAGAAGAAACCTTAGTGGATTGAGTAAAATGGTTTATTAAAGCAAACGGTCTATAGACATCCATTATCGCACTAATGCAATGAATTTTAGATCATAATCATCAGTATTACTTCTGATCACGATCATACCTCTAAGATAGACATAACTTGCATGCATTTCAAAACCATTTGGCTTACCTTATCGATAACTTCTTTCTTCTTAGCCTCGTCCAGCCAGTCCTCCTCCTGGATGATTTTTCGAAAAGCGCTTTTAAGGTACTTCACCATTCCTAAGGTCTAAAAAAGAAACAGATTTTTGACAGTAACGCTATACATGACACAGTATTTTTATGCGGTAAATTTTTTTATTTATCACGAATAATGGTTTTTCGGAACTGAGTGTGCGGTCATGCATTTTCTACATTGAACATGTAATCTTCGTTGTATTTAATAAATCTGTTCTTTTTATCCCTTCGCTACGCTAAGAAATCGAAGAGGTAAGGCGTCCCTGGATTTTAAGTACGAAATGATATAAATAAGCCACGAAATGATATAAATCTTGAGAAAATAATTTATATCAAGTGCAAGACGTATTATTAATTCTTCATATTTTCAGATAAAGAATTTATACACCTACTCAAGACGGCCAACTTTCACCGGAATTCTTCAACTGAAAATTTTCTTTATGAAAAGGATTAGTCATGTTAATGAATTCGCTTTAATCGGACTTTAAGATCTGCTCTGATGATACGATCTCAAACCTTTTTCGTTAAACTATGATTCGACAATTTTGATCCTTGAGAAAATGAGGGAGATTATGACGTTAACTACACATATTAAAGTGTAACATACGAAGAAGCATCGAAAGTTTAATCATTAAAAATCGAAGTAAAAACATCGATAAAATCCTGTAAATTTAGTTCTTTCTAACGAATTTAGGTTAGTAGTTAACGTTAGATTGAATTTTTAATTCCTATTATATTCTAATCCGACGGCCGGAGCAAAGAGATGCTCGGTTCTTTCACTTTGAATTAGAAATAAATTAAACGATTTTATTTCCGAGCGTCAGAAACATCTGAGCAGTAGGACACTTTAATAGTCCATCGCTAAATTTTGTAACCTCCTACACGGTGAAGCTTTGAGATTGATTATGTGTACCCCACGTGTCTCGTCAATTTGAGCGCCAATCGAGTTACTTTCCAATAGCTCGTCACCCGTAAATAGAGTGGTCGGGAATTAACCTGCGGAAAATTGCCTCCTCGCGTATTTACGTCTCGAAAAATTAACTGGCGCTTCGGAGCCTGTTATAGGGTGATCTTATTGGGACGCTCAAATCGAATTAAGAGGCACCAGGTGTGAACACCGAAAGCGCTAGAGGACGACAGATTGGCGTTCTGCAACGATAAGCTGGATTTAAGGTTGAAAGGAATATGGCTCATTTTACTCTCCGGATAAAGGGGAACGTTTATACCGTTCAGCGCCCCAAGTCCCCATCATGGGCACGTATTTGAGGCAACATATATCTCAGATACGTCATATATATAAAGATCCTGTAGAAGAAGTTGAAAGTAGAGAGAATATGTGAATAGCACTCAATACTGAGATTGAATCTCGTTCAAATTTCACAATAACCGCTATGACGCAGTCCGATCTCTCTAGAAAGACCAAACACTATCACTCGATATTATTCCAAGAAACGATTAAATAACTATAACGAGTCAATTTAAAAGTACGTATAAACTTATTCCTACGCAATATGTTTTCCAAAATATGATGAATTCTAATAGAATCTCGCAAAATCTGTAACGTTTAAGAGATGAAAGGATTATCGGAGGTAAAAATGTCTGTAAATATCGGACTCGAAGCACGAATTTGCTCTTCCATTCCTACGCACTTATCATTTGGGCTAACTCGCAGAAGAATTTCCGTTTTCCGAGACCTTAATATTGGGTTTTGCTGAGCTCTCGCCAGTATTTGCCAAGATTATTTTCTTTTCTTTTCAACGGAGTCACATTGGGGGAAATTAGGTGGGAAAAGAATGTCCAAGAAACGAATAAAAGTAGAAGAGAAAAATATGAGTCAGGTCACAATGCTACTCCCTAAGTGAAATCGGTCGCAAGTAATAAAACTCATGGAAAAAGGATTACGTTCTTTTTTTCTCTTCTGTGATATGGCCTTCCATATCGCAATCAAAGTAACGCCTGAACATATTAATTTAATTAAAAAAACAAATACAGAGATACCCTTTTCCCGTAGACTCGAAGGTATGACTTGAAACCACCCTTTCTTCTGAGAATCATGTGTAGGATAAAGATCAGTTTATTCACTTATCCAAGGGATAAGGAGCTACCGTGATTTCAACGTCTTTTACTAACTAACGTTGTCTAAAAATTTTACAGCCTGATTTTCATTCTGGAGAGATGAGCGGTCTCAAGATCTCCAGATATTCTACAGATATTTATCTCATGTTCGTTAGACCACAAAATGTATGAAACTTCAGTTGATAATTAACAAAATTGACGTATTAAACAATAGTATCATCCTTACAAAATTATGAGTACGCTGTATAACATTAAAGACATTCAGAACTTTCAGTTTTACTAATCCAGTTCCTTCCAGATTACTTCTTTTGCGGTGATTGTTTGATTACATATGTTTATGTAAGTTCTGAGGTGCTTAGACTTGAAAGAAAGGTCATCCGGTATAGAATTCATTCTCTAAATTGTCAAAGTGATATAATTTTTCTTCTAATAAGAACTCAGCAGAATTAATATTCTAAATTCAAGCATATTAGTTGGGTTTTCCGTTTAAATTGAGGATCAGCAACACTCAGATTTTAAATAAATAATGCTATTGTATTAATTACTTATCTGTAACAATGAAATAGAGCGAAAAGCACCCATAGACCCTTGGAATCCACTGCTTGTGCATGATTTGGTGGTAATTAATAATTTTCTTCTTTAGTATTGCTAGCCAGCTGCACTTATAATGACTCAATCGAGAAGAAAAAAATTACTTTAATGCGAACACAGAGGATAAAATCAAATCTTAGAAAATCAGTTCCATTTGCTTCTTAATTGCATTACTCCTCGTCTTGGCAGCATAAAGGAGTTCAGGTAGCATCAAACATTAAGTCACAGAGGACAACATGTTTAAATTCTAAGAAGAGGAAAACGACAAAAAGATTACGTTTTTTCCGTATGACGCCGATAGCAAAACAGATGTCAGAAATGTTTAAATATAAGATTATGTTAGTGTTGTAAATACTCTGCGGTTTTCACTAGAATAACTTACTTTTTCAAATAGCAGAGCCGTATTTTATGCATAGCGTAACCATTTTATATCCGACCACATTTAAGGATGAAAATTAATGCTTTGTTTACATGAGCCATATTTTAGTTTAGTAATTATTTCAAAATTATTATATCCATTGTAAGCTGTTCCCTGATTAAGTCTGATGATAAGTTTTTACAATGTGAAAATTATGTTTTAAAGGTCAAGAAAAAGTTTGATGAGTAAGCAGAATCTTATTACCAGCCCAGATTCAGTTCTATCCTTACCAGTTGCTCAACGTCTTGGCTGTATGGGCTCTTAATGTATAGGCTTCCTACTGCTAGGCCAAGTCCTTCATTGACAATATTGGCACACTGCTTCCACCTTGAGCAAAAGAAGCGATTTCTCATCATATCATTAAAAATGTAGGCATTCATCTTAATTCCATTATTTACATAAACATTGACTTAATATCGGCATCTTATTCATTGAGTTGGCACCATTTCGGTACGAAGGTCCTGTATTTATCCAATATGGTACTCTTCCGACGAAGGGTCCGCTATCCCTGGCTAACTTATTTCATAAAGAAATACGGTTGAAACTGCTTTCCGCCCAGAGAAGGATTTTTCCTTGGGGATACGTCGCAATGTCTCAGAAATCGACATTTTTCCCTGGGATGATGAAATTTCTAAAGTAATCGCATAAGTAAACTGTGTTTTTCATTAGCGATGGCTTTAGAGATGACAGGTGAAATATGGAGTGAAAGAGGTCGCGAGGCCCGTTATAATAACACTACTATTGTATCTATGGTGTACGTTCTCCGTTATTTCCTCCCGGATGAAAATCCTTATGGGATCATTCTAATTTTATGCCAGCGATTGGATCCTGACAAAGTGAAGACACTGCCATTCCGTAAGGCAATGGCTCGGCCTGAGCTTAGGCTATTATATCTCACGCGAGGAGCTGCAACATCTCGAGGAACGTAANTTTTGAATTTTTATCTATAGATTCGATTGAATTACTCTGGTGTTATTTTTCAAAGGTTTACTTCGGATGAAATGATTACATTATGAACATTTAAAACTTTAAATAAAGCAGCCGTGAAATATTTTTCCAGAAGAATCACACACGAAACTATTATAGCAAAATTTGACGAAGTGTGAAAATCAAATTAATTTAAATTTAATTCCTCTTTGGTATCGATTTCCACGAGATTCGGAATCTTCTACCATCGAGTTAAGTGAATGTCCACGTATCCAAAGCTAATTTATATTTATGGAATACTGGAAAACTGCCACCAATGTCAAAAAATTGTCTTCAAAATATTTGAAGCTCGATTAAGGTCATTATTTCGAAATGCAGCGAAAACTGTAACGAATTCTAAGATTGTCTCCTTCAAGTCAAATTAAAGCGTCCTTCAAGTAGCGTTATCATAGATTATGAATCTATTCAAATAAAACATAATGCTTTAAGGGAACGTTACCTTTAATAAAAAAAATTACTGAACGTAATTACAAGCCCCATTACTTTGGTAAATCCATCGTGTATTTCTGAATATACAATTGCTTTCTATAGCGGACAAGCATAATAATTTACTGCATAAACATATAAATGCTTCATTAGTACTTACGAAGCATAATTATTTCATCAGCCTTGGGTTTTGTATTTCTTAGAAATGCCACCACTACTTTATCCAGCACAATTTTCGATACTAGAATTATTTCAATTGCCAAACAGCATTGGAGAATGTTTATACGATGGAAAATCAAAAGCTCTTTGTAATTTCTTTTCAGTAAAAACATGCTGTTAACTCAAAATATATTGAAATTGCTCTATATTCTTTCATTTTTTCCCATGTTGTCACCAGCGTCACTTACTATCCTAACGGATCGCATTTTATCAATACTGAAAGTATCTTGATACCGGAAGCTTTATGTATGTAAAATCGATACACTATGTAGCTAATAAGTATTCCCGCACGTGGCGAAAATGGTGCACATTTTTTTGCGAAAATCTAGCTCTCAACTCCTGATGAAAAAAGGGAGGACATGCGCCGGTAGAAACTACGTCAAATATTACTGCTGGTATTTTTGTAATGTATTTTTGTTTCTTACTCTTGTGGGGTTAGGTGTTAGGAAGAGCATTAATAAATATCTATCTATTATACAACATGTTCCACTTTGAACGATAAAACTAAAACTGTATCGATATTGCTTGTCAAGACAAATCTTTTGTATAAGCGTAGAGATAAAATAAACTAAGGAGAAAAACCTGTTCAACCTCGTCTTACGGCGCTAAAAGTATCGATTTTAATTCTTCATAGGTCGTATTTTGGCTTCATACTTAGTTATCTGTCTCTCATAGAGATCCGTGGGAACGGTACTATTTCAAAATTTTTCCCACAGTAATATTTTCGTTGATGACTCGGAATATGAGTTTGTGATAAAAATTGTCTCCTACATTGATCACACTTCTTAATCGCTAGTTTTGACGCCGGGTGGCCAATACCACCCTGTTATTTCACCCAGAACTGATATTTAACAGATCGAGGTCTTTCAAAAATAACGCTAAAGTTCAAAGGTAAAACTGAATGGAAATCTAGAATGGAGTTGATATTTTAGTAATTCAAAATTAATCTAGCTTAGAGAAAGAGGAAAGAACTTATAATTCCTGCTGGAGTGCGATTTATGTGGCCATATGAGAAGTTGGAAATAAGTTGGAGTGAATATTAGCTAAAAAACAGCATATTAATAACTAAGGTCAAGTTAGCAACAAGTTTAATACATTTTTCATAAATTTTTATATCAATACTATCAAGGGCGAACAACAGAATGTCTGCCTGGACAGTGCTCTTCGGTTGATTTTCTTCTCGAGAAATACGTTTACTCTGTTCTTATAATGCTTGCATTTTGTTACCTGGATTTTGTTTTTTGATATTGTGTTACAAAAATATTTTTTGTCTCTTTCTCTTATGAGATTTTGTGCCCAGAGCATTAATAAATACCGTCTATCAAACTATATATTATACAACATGTTCCACTTTGAACGATAAAAACAAAACTATCGATATTCCTTCTCAAGACCCTCGTCACCCTCCTGAAGTAACGATTGATTTGAAAGTAATTTATATTTAGCGCTTTCCAAAACTATTTCCATGTATATAATTTACGGAAAATGTAAATTTGCAACGAATAATTCAATTTCTAGAAACGTCTGTTATTATTCAATCTATTAGAAACAAAGACTACTAAATCAATGCGTTACTAGATCCATGACTTCGATACCATCTCCAAACGTTGTATTCCGTAACGTTGAACTAACCCCGATTTCTCTTTGAGACACAGGACGTTCGCAGTGAAATAAAATACTCCACATTTCTTATTACTTGTATAACTAATTAACAAGAATGGCTGTAAGGATTGCGACAATGTTCAACAGGGGAAATATCAAAGAGCAGCGGTGGTCTGCACCTCGCGCCCGACGTGAAGAGTGCCCTGGCGTATGATGCACCAGAGAGAAACATACCACATACTACGATTAAAAGAATTGTAGTATCTTTTCTTTACAAAAAATATAATCCCTGTCGTGCCTTGGGTCGGCTGATTGAAGAAGGCGAGCCAGCTCGGGGAGGAATCCACGGCAGCGGAAGCTGATGGTTAAATCGGGCAGCGGAACGGGAAGCTCCACCTCCAATCTGTGGAGCGTATGGTTCAGCATTCCAAGCCAGTTCATCTGTAATTGGAATCGAGGTAGGGCCTTTTGGTTATCGCAGCATTAAGTGGAAAACGAATCAGATCTCTGAAAACGATTTCTGAAACAGAGGGAGACGTACAAAAAACGCGAGGAAAATTAATGTAAAGATTGCATTGATGATAGCGGTAAAGATTCGAATTTGATTCAAATTTAAGGGGACCGATCTCTTGGAGATTTCACCATAAATATGGAATCGTTTGGAAAGGGAAGGTTATGGCTCGAATTTGTAAGTAGAAGAGATATGTTGGTAGGTTACAGTTTGAAACATTGAGGGTTAGTTATCTTGGTTCTTGTGAGGGAGAAGGGAATTGATTAGAGAATAAACATTGTGGAGGAAAGCAATGGTTAGAATATCTTGGTAGATTATGGAAGAAGGCTGTGGGAAGTTTAGAGGTTAAAAGGAAGGCGATGGACAAACTAATTGAATCAAAGCAGTCAAAGACTGACGACAACGAAAAAAGTTTAGCTTAAATCATGTAAATTTGTACTATGAATTTGTTGGTGTATGGCAGGGGCTCTCAAGCTCATGGTTCCAGTGGGCTGCATTTGAAAAAGTTTCACGGGCCACAGACAACTTATTCTAATTCTACTCGTATATGGTCAAATTTTATCATGAATTGCAGATCATTAATATATAATTTACAATATATACATACCAATTTATGCATACGTCCTTAATGGGAGAAATTGAGACTTAGTAGTTCTATATATAGTTTGGTGTAGTCTAGTTTATATAGCCCAGCATAGTCTTTTATTTTAGCCGTTATTAGTAATTGAATAATATTAGAATACAAATATAAAGCATACCAAAATACCATTAAAATATTAAAAAATATGTATGAAATAATAACAAAAAATCAACAAAAACAACAAGAATAATAATAAAACAACTTTATTTCAGGGTTAGATTGAGACTAGCTATAGGATATATACAAGTATATAAGATTAAATACGGAAGAAAAAGGTGCAAGTTTATTGGATTAAAAAACGTGAATAGCAGAAATAAAAGTTGCATCAATGCCAATTTTCTCCTCTCGTGCTTGATTACGATCAAAATACGCTTCTTCCGCACTTCAGCTATCCATCGCGAACAGAATAACGGGGAGGAAAGATAAGATCCCTCGTGGGTCTACAGATTTAATGGAAGGGCCACATGTGGATCGCGGGCAGTGGGTTGGGGTCCCCTGGTTTATGGGACTCCGACTGTCATACGCTCCTCCGCTTCGATTCGAATCCGGATTCGATTCTCCGCCGCTGCTTCTATTCAAAAGAAACTTCCCGATTCGCCGGTCCCTCGTATTGACTCTCAGTGGCGTGATTGTTTGATTTCACGGGCGTTAAAATGAGATAAAAGATTCTCTCTTCCCAATCTACAGCGGGGAACATACTTTTGGCTTAGTTTCAATGATAACGGAAACCACTCGCTGGATCCATATCCCAACCCTCACGTCGCTCCCGACCCTTCGATCGACACGGGAACAATGAGGATACCCTCCGATGCGACCTTTACTCAACCCTCGCCAGGTAGCTTCGCCCCTGGGCTTCTGTACCCACCTTAGTATTATTCTCCAATTTCTTTCTCTCCTCCCTATTTTGCTTCGACGAATGGGAAGCGGAGATGGAGCTACGGGAATAAAAGTCTCGTGTCGATCGATGTTTTTCGCAAAACATCTCGACTTCGCGTGAAAATTTGACCGAAATTTCCGCCAAGTTTAAAGCGAACGCGAATACCGAACTCATTTAGCTTTAAAGCAAAATTGGAGAAAGCGTTTGCGCTGTCTACTGTAATTGATTCTAGTTATCTAGCGTGATTGAATTCTAGTTATCTAGGTTCCGTTATATCTCTGGAAAAGAATTTCCATTACGTTCATATTAGGCTACGCAAGTGTACATACATATGTAAGTGTTCTACTTTTTGGTCGATTCATGTGCCTTAATATTCCCCATTCTTTGCCATTCTTTTCGTCTCTTGGTAACTTACCCCACCCTTCATGTAATCTCACATTAATATTCCCTATTCATTGCCATTTCTTTCGTCTCTTGGTAACTTACCACACCCTTAATGTAATCTCAAATTTTTTTTCTTTATCTTTCCCTCTGCCTATTCCCTTGCATTCTACCCTCGATCACATTCTTCAGCAATCCCTCTCCTCTCAATATTTGACCCACCTATTTCCTCTGTCAACGTTTAATTACTTCAGTTATGCAAGTGTCATAAATTGCAAACTTTCCACAAGGGCTGGAGATGCACACAAATTTTTTCCCTGAAAATTTTGCATCGGTCGGGAAACTAATCGTCGCGAAGGAACAATTTGGGTAAAAATCATTTTTGCAAAATTTACTACGTTTAAACGTTTACCTGTTATATTTTTCACCCTTGCATACCTTTCTATTTTGATTTCAACTCGGAAATTGTTTTCTCTTGGCATCTATCTCAGCAGTCGGCTAAAAGCTATACTCTCCGGTTAAGATTCTAAAATCGTGAATGATATATGGAGAATTCCCAGAATGATGAATGATTCCCAGAAAGGAAAAATATAAACTGCAATAATATGAAAGTGGGGTCATAAAAGGTGAGAAATACTTCAAATTCCAAATTGACGTTTCTCTAACCTCAGGTGCATACTCTTGCAACTCCTCTATCGTCATCCGTCCGCTTTCATCGATGTTATCATCACTGCCATTGGTAGATGGCTGGTAGCACTTGGTGTTCTCGGTGACCTGTTAAAATTCGAAGGACCAAAAATTAGAAGAATTAGGAAGTAATCTGCATTGTATCATACTTGCGTGTCTGCAGGAAGCTTGCAACTACTCCCGAATGTTAATACATGCGACGATATTTGAATATTATTAAAAATTAAACATCTCCAAAATATGAGGAAAAAGCCATATAATTTATTATATTTGTTCATGGGTTAAATATTCAAGTCGAGAGAAAAGCCTGATGATGTTAAGCAATGCAAAATAGTTGTTAAACTAACATAGATTGATGTACGAACCTCATTATAATTCGCTAAAATAGTTCATAGTTAGTGAAGAATCCCCAGCATACATCTTCGCATTTTTTTGTCCAACTTTAATTCCAAAATAAAATTCGAATTACAGATCGATGCTGCTCTTTTCAATATTATTAATAAACGCCAAACAGGTTTAATACTAATAGCTGTCAAATTAAAATTAACCAATGAATTACTTTGAAATTTAGCATCATTTAAAAATTGTTGTACACAATGGTATTGACAACTTCCCTCGGTAATGTCACCTATCTTCAAATACAGGTACTTATTGATCAACCCTCGTACTTCGTGTTATGATAATAATGTCGTCACCGTCGTTATTCTTATCACTATATTTCCCTTTCTCGATGATAAGACCAGTTTAAAATAATTACTTTGCTAAGATTGCAACCAGTACCTTGTTGGTAATTCCCGCATAAAATTCATTTTAACAAACGATCAAAGTTCAGAACATTCAGACAAAGTATTGGCTGAAATCGTTCGTCAAAATAAAAGGTACGCGGAAAATGCAACACCAATCATTTTACTCATAAATGGCATACCACCATATATGGACAAATCGATGAAACATATTTATTTTGATAGGCGGCACCCTTTCCAGTATTTACTACTTTTGTCTATGAATTAGAGAGGATTATGAATATAGATAGAATTATGAAATGGTGCGATGATTGGCAATTACAGTTCCACGTAGACAAATGTTCAGTAATTAACTTCTTCGAAAGAAAATCTATTACCAATGATTATTCGTGTAGCCTCAAAGAGAAAACCTTACTAACAGGGGAATCGGTAAATTGTCTTGGAGTAACCCTTACGAATAACTTAGCATGGGGAACCCACATCCGTAATATATATGGCCGAGCACTTAAGAAACTCGGATTCGTGAAGAGAATAGTGAAATTTTACGTTGCGTTTGTTAGGCGTCACCGTATGCGTGTAGAGTATGGAGTCCTACCAAAAAGTGCTGTATTCGAGAATTAGAAAAAATGCTGCGAAAGGCGATACATTTTGGAAAAAATTGTTACGACAAATCGGTGATTGTTATTCAAACGCTTCATTACGTAGGATGGGAATTTCTAGAAGATAGAAGATTTAAACAGACTCAATTCACTTAATAATTTCAGATAAAGTACTTTTTTAGAAGATGTAGCCGATATTAGGAGTCCCCCCTGTTACATAGGCCGTTCTAAAACTGAGAAAAAATCAGAGAAGTAGGTAGCTAGAACGTTTTGTTTTAAGAATTTATTTTCCCGCCAAAGTAATCGATTAGGAAAGTTGAGTTGTGGTGCATGCTCCCTCTGTTACACGCCGAAAGACGGCTGGAAGTGTACATCTGTAGATGTAGATGCAAATGTGGATTCCTACCCTTTCATTTTAGTCCCTTTAAATGTTCATTATTATACCTAACCATGCTTTCAGGCTGATTTAACTCATTTCATCTACATTTGCAACAATAATCGATTAGTGATTTTTATCTCTAAATACATTTAAAGCTTTCTCACTCAGTGAGAAAAACTGTAAGGCTGAAGTCACAGTTCTAATAGCACAACTTTTAATGTCATGATATCATAAACAGTATATCTTAATCAGGATTTTCCTTACTAGAGGTTTAAAATCACTTCGTAAGCTGTTTGTCATCAGGCGGAACTCGCGTATCGGGATATCGGTAATCCGGAGCTCCTGTTTGTCTCTAAACGCGAGTTTCGCTTACCGACATACGGCTTACGGAGTGTTTTAAAACCTCTAATCCGTTAACAGCCGTGTTCCAACTTTCTTTTCTTTCGGAATTTTCTCTTAAGTTAGGTTTCCGAAGTTAAAGACCATTTGTGAGATATAACGTGGAGGACATAACTCACATTTGCAAACTGAGCCTCAAACTGCAGCATATCCTCCGAATCCTGTAGAGATTCTTGGTTTCCTTGCGTCAGCAGCAGGACGGCTTCACGGAGAAGGCGCCGGTAAGATCGCAGGTAGCGCACGTAATCTGGATGGCTTGCATTGAGGTAGTATGCAGTCTCTATGGCTGGTTGTCCCTTGTAAAACTGCCTCCGATGGTAGATTAATTGAGAGCCACAAAAGATCATATTGTATTAAAATATAGCATAAGTTGGTGTGAAAAGTTAGGAACTTATTTTAAGTATTTCACACGAAACTAGCGCTCGTATAAGACAATAATTTAATAGCAAATATTACTTTTTTGTGCTGCTCAGGAGGAATATAAAAGTAAACGAAAAAAATTTTCAGGTAAAATTTTTCTCTAACGCTAAAATTCATATCCCAGAAGTCAGAATTTTTGCCATATATCTAATCACACTTCCTGATTTAAAGTAATTCAAGTTAAAAATATTTAATAGATCGTTACAGTAAATTAATTCATGTTAATTAGTAGATTGCTATATTAAAATTATATTAAATTTTCAAATTAAAATTAAATTAAAGTTAAACTAACTTTTAACGGTTAGACCAAATTAATTTATGTTCAATATTATTTCATGTTAACAATGGTGAATAATAAAAATTATATATCCCTCGTTAAAAGAAAGGGGAGATAAGCTGCTTGTTTAGTTTTTGTTTTGGAGAAAATTGACAGGTTGCCTTTGCCTTCAACTGACTCTCTGCTTAATTATTAAGAAAAATTGAAATTTTCCACCACTACACAGTTATGAGTAAATGTAGTTGAACCTTTTGCTAGATGACGACCTATTTGTAGCACTGGTTACAAGTAATTAAGTCTCGAAAAAGCAAGTTTCCTCTCTCTTACCTGTAGAGTGTACTGCGAAGCGTTCTTCTCATCTGGTGTCACATACACTTCAAAAAGTGTGTGTACTTGGTAGATTGCCAACTCCCCGAGAAGTGTGTGAAGTCTGAAAGAAGATGGATCCCAGGTAGATCGCCGAAGCAAAGGCCAGGGTCCCAGCTCACCATTTGAAAGCACGGAGAATACCGGAAGGTCCTCGTAATGCTTATAATGGGATGTCCGAAAGTCTTATGAGATGTAAACAGCAAAAATTACCCCAATTAATGTAAAGAATTCCCTTCCAAAGCGATCTACCTATCTATACTATAGTCTAAAGGCATGGCAAATCTCAAAATTTGAACTGTTTCTCTTACTAAAGCAACAAAAATTATAGGCATCTAATTCATTCTAAAAGTTGCCGGGAAAAGCAAAATAAATCTTCTACGTATGGCATGTGATTCATTGCTCCTAGTGTTTACGTATTTTAAATGCAGGTAGTCCTGTTAGAATCCCGTTTGACACCAACCTGCATGAGACTTATGTCCATTGATGCAAAATTTCATTTGAATTTCGTGATGAAAAATAATCCAATTCTAAGTTTACGTTTGCAAACAGTGAGTAATTTTATAGCAAGGCCAATTGTGAAACAGAAAGAATCTGCGTGAAATGGTTGCTCACCGAAAACATCCAATAGTTAAAGTACTAGGCAGAACCAAGTGATTCAGAACAAATTAGCCAAAGCGGTAATACTTCAAAAGAATGAGGTTTGTATTCACGAGAACAGTGATTAATGCAGTCGCTATAACATTCACCTGTTTCGTCTGAGGAGGTGAAGTCAATCCGTCCATTATGGAAATGGATGAAAAAAAGAAATGACCAATGAAAATCATTAGAGCTGCAATCAATACAAATGCATAAATACTAAAAAGAACTGCAAGAAATTTACCCATTAAAATATCATTGACATCTGCTCTCCTTACCCATACATCCTTCTTCGGGTCTGAATGATCGTCCGGAAAAATTCAGTTGCTTCATTTCATGAATTTGAAATTGTGCGAATAATCGATGGCCACAGATATTGAGTGGTTTTTCAGTTTTTCGTATAAATTTCTTCTGAAGAAAACCAATTTTACGCAACATTTCATCATTCAGCATATCGCAGCTATATATTCAAAACATTCATCTTTTCAAACTCTTTTGACTGAAATAAACATTCACTGTGACAAAGTATCCAATCTTACGTGACAATGTTCTGGATAATTTCACTGAATTGGAATTATTACCTGTCAGGAATTGGAAGAAAAATGTTCACGGAAGAAATGCGTCTAGAAATCGATTGCAAAGGTAGATAGAGGCTGCAACAAGCACGAGATTTGAACAGGCAGAGGGGATGAGAATATGGCATATGATAGCTAGGAAACAGAGAAAATAATTCTCGGTAAAAAACTAAGGGAATGGTGTTTATGCATGCAAAGATATGCTCAAGCTGGTCCTAAGAAACGTAATAAAAACTACTCTACCCTCAAAGGAAAATTTAGAGTGAAAAGAAGCGGTATTCGGACATATGAAAAATAGTGATCGATTTGCTAAGAAAATGATTTGCAAGCACTCACTGCGATCCATGCAAGACGCGTACAGTTTTCTGGCCTTCCTGATGGACACATTTTCGTCTTCGGAGGAGGGTTGATCTATCAGTTCTGAAAAAGATGAGAATATATGTTTTGTCACAACTACGGTTGGGCCTTCCTTTATAGTTTGAGTTGATGTCCTGCAATTTAATGAGTTGGCTTGTGGAGGAGGCTTGGAGGATGGAGGCTTGTGCTCTAACTGTGTGATTTTTGGTTGTTAACGAATATTTTTTCTTTGGCCCAAAATTAATATATGATTGAATGCATGGTATTTTAAATACATATTTCCTTAAGAATGGTCCTCGTAGAAGTTATTGGAGTTCCCATTTCTACAATTACAACATGTCTCACGTAGTAGTTCTAGTATTATTAAGAGTGATTCGACAGCTGATGTAATTTCGAACATAGAAAATGTCTTTAGTATCATATTATTTTTAGGTGTCACTCATTCTTGCCCATTTTACAAATGCAAGTAAGGTTAAAAATGAGAGATACGTTTGCAAAATATCCGCACCTAAGAATTCCCTGTGGCAAAATGGTTTAAGATCAACTGGGATTTAATCATATTAAAATTTTGAACAAATGAAGGATATTTTACATTGCAATGGCGACAATTAATCGTGATTCCCGCTGAACGTTATCACCGAAAATTTTTCAACGAATTCTTTATGTATTTATGTAGATCGATGGAAGGTAGGGAAAAATAATTAAAATATATCAATCCGCAAAATTTCAAATAGGTTCTTTCAACAGCTTTGATTCAAAGCTTTTGGTTTATTTACATAGAGATTTTTTCAAAAGTTTAATTTCCGTATAGAAAATGATCAATTCTCCAAAATCTATTGTTGCATCTACTTTAATATTGGACTCTTTGCAGACGGCAATACCGTTCTTAATACGACTTAATACCGGAAAGCGAAAGACCCGGGTTTGAGTCCCGGTTCTAACATACTTTTTTCATGTCCAGATCTCCTTGTTGCCAATTTCAGTTATTAAGAAACATAACTTTGCGGCTGTCGTTGAATGTAAAAGGTAAATACTTTTAAAACTCTAAGTAATGCTTCCGACTCTCCCTTGGGTTCCGTAATTTACCAAAGACCAATATAGAGATGATTTACTAGTAAAATGAAAGAAAATTTAGCATTTCCTCTTTGGGAATATTGGATCTTATGGATACAAAATTTATGAGCTTCATTCCCTGGTCCAAGATGTTGATCCAGAACTGTGAAAAAATATTGAGGCTCCCTTTATGTAATAGATTCATTAGGGTCTAAAATATCCCCTGCAAAGCTGCTCGGGAGTCGATTCTCTGACCACGTGTCCCTCCTCATATGGCTGTTGCGCCGTCGATTTACGTTAAACATTAACAACACGCTGTGTCAAATCCGAAGGCGAAAGTTTTGTCTCCCGATTTGACTTTAACAGCATACTAATTTTAAACGCTTGAATAAAGGATTAAGCTTAAACACCGGATGGAAATGCATGCCGCCTTTGACGCCAGCTGTAAATATCTTCTATGTAATGATACTTTTAACCTTAAGAAGCCATTAAACAAGGAAGTTACTCCCGAGGCGAAATATTACGCTGCTGGGACGGTTGGGATCCTTAAAATTTCTCTAGTCAAATCAAGTAGTCAGAACAAAAGGTATTTCATGAATATTTTCCTAATGATTCCAGCCACTTAACCAGCTCAATATTACGGGTTAGTAGTAATTTTCCTTGTACAGTATTTTTTAGCAAGCCGTGTCTCGTATTCGATCTTTTTTGGTCTTGAGAGCTTGCCGTCATGACAGAGTACTTACTTTTTATTACAGCCAAAATCTCTTCCTGCATTTCCTGTAGCATTGATCGGTGAAAGCTATCATCCGGCACTTCTTGGCTCCTCAAGTAGTTCCCACAACTGAACTGGTAAAAATCTGAACAGGGATCTGCGGTGGGGTCGAGTCTCTGCAGAAGTCTTGCGCTGGCGAGGACGCAGGCCGGGCGGTCGCAGGGTCGAATGCGTCCATCGTCAGAAGTTGAGTGCGCCTTCGGGGAAATTGTTGGAGGAACAGAAGCCACGCGGTCCCCTCTGATTCCTAATCTCAGCCCTAAGCCATTTTCCTCGAATATATCTACTGGGAGATACAGAGAAACTTATCAAGAAACTCCTAACGCATTATTTTCTCTTCATTAGAGGGACGAGTAAGGCTATTGAGAACTGAAGTTGCGGTATTGCGATAGTTTTTGAGCTAACTTACGTAGTAAGTTTAGGAAAGTTTTCAGCTGTCCACAGCTGCTTGTTCCCCATCGGCGATAGTTATTAGATGAAGATGTTAAGTGAGAATTTTGTGGAAAATATTGATGTAAAGAGGAAAAAATTATGGGGCACAACATACGTTGAATCATGAGAGACCAAGACGAAGGCAATTACTGATTTCCTTTCCACAAAAGCAATAGACTACTCAACTAAATCCCAAACTGATTGTAAGACGAAGAAGAATATGACTAGATCCCTTACTCTACTTTTACCATTCCTCGCCCTTAAATATTTACGTAAAAAATAAAATATTTAGATTTTGAAAGTAATTAATTCATCAAGTATTTCGGTGTATGAGAATTCTAAGAAAAGAATAGAATCGTATTCGCCCTTTTTTTTGGAAATACGATTTTAAATGACGAAAGAGTTTATTTATTTATTTCTAACAAACTTCATTACCAGCAATCATCAAACACTGATAATGTGTAACAACAAAACCATCAACAATTTCGACGAGACGAATCAAATTCAACAAAAAATTTGAAGTTTGAAATAAAAAGGAAAAATAAAAGATGAATAGGATAAAGTAATAACGTAACACTGAAAACTTAAATATTACTGCTGAGGACTATTAAGTTAGCTAAAGCTTAATAATAATATTTAATAATGTGTATATATGAAGTAAAATGAATATGGAAGAGAGGGGAGGAAGGATCAATATATTATTACAAGACTATTATATCTTTCTATAAAACTATTATGATTTCGATCTTCCATCTCAATATCTTGCCGTTAAAGAGAAGGAACAGTCCTTGGCTAATGTAAAATATTATCCTCTTAAACTTTATTCTTTGATGAAAAGCAAAGACACTTTTGTACTCCTAAGTGGAAGGAAAGATATTAAAGGAGGAAAAGGAATTCGGAATTTAATAAAAGGGATTTCACACTGCATAAACCCATTAAACGGGATGAATTTCCGTAAAATGGAATTTTAAAATTCCTCTCTTTACTCAAGGAGAAAAAATTACGCATTCATCTATTGTCAGTTATTTTAGCAGCGCAACAGTTTTGCGAGTCAAAGCTTTCGGAAGCTTTAAGCGAAGGAGCCCCGTCTGTTCGTTAGTCCCCTTCGGCTGTCCATGTTTTCATTACAAAGAAAGGCTCTCCCTAATAAGAATCCCCTAAGGAAACCTTTCTGGCTTTGATTAATGGCTCCTTCATTAACTAAGAGGCGGGTTACGCAGCTTCCCTCTCAACATCACTCTATTTCGCGGTGTTTTGTCAGAAATCACGGCCTCTGATCATCCGCCGACAATTTCCGCCTTTTCTCCGGAGATAGTGGTGCGCGCTGCTTTCCCGGATCTCACCATATTTCGTTCTTCCCCCAATTTTTGCTGAAATACGTTAGGGGTCTTATGCCCCCGTGCGAATCCATTAATTTTAAGTGCGAGTCTTGGACGCTCCTGGCACTCGCCTAATGCGGGAGACTAGAGAATACTCACGTACTCATAAAGAACCGTTTTCGTACTAAGTAAGGGGGCTTCATTCATACGAAGGCCTTCCACTGGAAAAATATCATTTTTTTGAAATGTTTGTGTGATTTTTAAGAGCATTTATTCAAAGAGAATCATTGTATATGCCATTCGAAATCCATCTCGCCTAGAAGGTGATTTTGGTTTTCGTTCCGCTAGTCTGCAATGAAATTTCGCGAAAAAGAATTAATATAAGTGGATATGAATGCTTCTGCGGTTTGAGTAATGCTATATGATGGTATTCACCCTTTCTAACTTGTGTCGAGTAGTAGTAGTATTGCTAAAAGTGCTTCGACAGCTGAAGTCATGTCACACGTAGGCCCTACCCGGGAATCGAACCCGGGAATCGAATCCGGGAATCGAACCCGGGAACGGTTTGATCGATGTCCAACGCGTTGCCCACTTGGCTATCCGGGAGTCCACCTTTGTCCAATAAAGAATGTTATTTGTGCAATCAGAGCGGAATTACGCTAACAGAGGCGCCTGGCGTAATACATCCCATAGAAATCTCAGTCGACTCGCTACGGTAAGAATAAATAAACAAGTTTTGAATTACAATACATAGTTTTTCTATAAATTACGAAGAATCATGGATGGAGTTTACATTATATAGCGACATGGACAATGTAATTCTATAAACAGATTATGTAGCCTAACTCAACAAACATAAAAGAATTTCTTGAAGCAAAAAACAAGACAAATTTACATTACTCTGAGTTCATAAGCACACACTTTTTTTGGCCCGCCGTGTAGATGAGACCCTTAGCTAGCGCCTATCGCTCCTAATTATAAACCCACCTCTATGTGCGGTCATGGGTAGTACATACAATAAATCAAGGAAAACCTCGTATGACTCATTCTCTTTCTGAAGACTTAAACAGCTACCGGTCGAGTGTTTTTAAGATCGAAAGCCTTGCTGCTGATGACTTATATATAGAGAGGTATTGATTGATCAAATATTGTATCACGATCTTGTACAACAGATTTAATTTCGACGCCTCATTCTCAATTTTCAGATCCCTCGAATCCCTGAAAAATTTCTTTTGTTGAAACGCAGCTCATTTATATAATTTTTGATGAATTTTACGTGAAAAAAATTAAAATAAACGTTTTAACGTGTTGGAAATAGCTTTACAATCTACCGACATGCGACTGAGAACTACTTGTGTTTACGTCGAAGAAAATATGCTAAAAAATCGCTTTCGGAGATCCTCTCAGTATTCTAATTTTTTTTTAATCTGCGAAACTATAATTACGTATATGTTATTTGGAAATCATTTTGGTTAATAGCTGCTGAGAAACGTATTAAGAATCGCCTTGGTCCCTCGCACATTTCTACACCGATATCGTCAGGAAAGACGGATCAAGCCCAACACGCGGATTTAATCCTTGCGCCGTTGTAGAAAAGTCGGTTTATTCCTCGACGTCGCTAAATTTCGCAGATTCCCATTCGGAAAGCTTCAAAAAGTGTCTTGGAATAAGTAGGCCCGTGTAATTCGATGCCAATTTCTCTATTTTCCTTGCATTAGGGAGAATTTGCTCTAAAAATTGTTGGCCCGCCATTTTTTATGTTAAGTATACAAATTCAACTTTGGTTATTAAAATAGAGTATAATGAAGGATAAATTACAAGTTTATTAGACTGCTATATTTCGCACCATGAGTGCCTTCATATACGTTCGGCATCGGATTGAAGTTTAAGAATTTAGAATACAGTTGAAGGCGGGCATTTATTGTGAAATTTAGTAAAATTTGACCCCCTGCGTGAGAATAATGCGCAAGAATCGACGTTTATAGCAAACGTCGATTGAAGAGTAGCCACGCGAAAGTTCGTATTCAAAAAGACCATTTTCGTAAATTTGGTTTTGTCTCAAGTCCATTATGCAGTGTTTCAATTGACGTGATTAAAACGTTCGCTCGGTTCTTTAAAATATACAATGCAATGCAAAAGTGTTTTTTCAGCCATAATTGGGACTAGAGACTCCCATCCTTCATTTAACCCTTGTTAGAATTTAGTACTAAATACGGATATGTAAACGATATAATGCTTCAACTAGAATATATACTGCTATTTAACAAGTAACTTGGAAATAGAAATAAAATAGGGAAAAGGGGAATGGTTTTGGGGAAGAAAAAGAACTGATTTTTTGAACTCAAGGAGAATGTTTCCACTGCAGAAAAACACCCAAAAAGAGAAGGGATGTGTGAAAAATTTGTGGAAAAGAGTGAAAGAAAAAGGGTGATAGAGTGAATTATTAAGTTGTTATAGGATAGTCAAAATTACAAAAGTTATTAACGTATAAAATATGTACATGAGTATTCATTGTCAATGAAAGTCGAGCATAGAAGACATTTAAATTTAGTTCATAATGTGTAGTCAGATTCGTTTGTTATAATAATATAACAACACAAAACATTAAAATGATAAGACATTTACTGGTGCCACAAAAATAACTTTATTGGCAACCTAAATTTCGCGTCATCGTCAGGCACCATCAGGTTTTATCATTTCATTATTTTGCGTTATGTAAAACCTAATACAAAGTCATGCCAGAAGAAATTGATGATAATATAACAAAAAATAAGTATGAACGACGGGTAAGGGTGTGTCCTTTGCCCACAAAGTCTCTCTTGGAAAAATGTTCTGACGGGATAGCTCAACGGACAGAGCACCTGACCGAGAATTGGGAGACCAAGATTCGATTTCCGGTCCCGTCAGACTTATTTCAAGTCCATTCTTTCTTGGGACAAAATAAGTAATAAAATTTCAAAGAAGGTCCTCATTTTGTTGAATTCCCTTTAGTGGAATATATGAGGAGGAAATGTACAAACAACAGCTGAATAAATAGCCAACGTTAGCTAGCTTTTAGAATGTGTGAATGGTTCCCACCATGAACTAGACGAGGTAATTAAACACTTCGAAGGCTCATCTCGGAAGTGTCTGCATGCTTTCTGTTTCGTTCCGCCAGTCACAGGGTAACTAGACGGTAAACAGCGGAGTGACTCCGTATACTCACCAAATGCGATAAAAAATATAACAGAGAAAGCGACGAGAGCCAAGGTGGAAGCGGCGCAAAGAAGAAGGTGTGTTGTGGTGGTGCGAGGGCGACATATTCCAGCTGCAGCCTCCATAGCCTCCACCGCGCTCTGTGTGGCCTCCGTCTCTGTCCCACGCCATCCGCTCTTCCCTATTATAGGTTCTCTGTAAAAGCGTTTTAAATGGAAAAGCGTGAATGAAAAAAGAGATCCGAAAAAGATGGATCGAAACCCACATTGTAATTTGTCTTAATTGTTCTATCAACATCAGCCGCCTCTCGGGGTCTGACATATACCATACACCGTAAACCGCACTGTAGCTCTAGCCGGTTACTGTCTTTTATATTTAGCGGGAAAAATGTATTATGGGAGCGAATGGTACTGGCATATATTTCCCTGATTCCTATCCCAGTAGTTCTTGTCCTATAAAATGAACGCAATTCCACGTAAATAGTTAGTGTTTCACTTCCATAAGTCGACATATTTGTAGTCAAAGCGTTGGCCAAATGAACTCTTGCCCAGTATCATAAAATATCAAGGTTTAAAAGGAAGATGGGACTCCCTAGTTCCAATTTCTCCCGAGAAAGACGTATTGTATTGTATAAAGTCACTTGGCCCGTTAGTTATTAATGCATGAACATCTAAGTAAGTGAAAGTACAACAATTCATTCGTTATTATTTATGTGATGAGTTTTATTTGCGCTATTAATTTTGAAACATGCCTTAGTACCGTATAATAGCTTTATAGATAGCTTTTGGAGGTAAAACTAAAATGAAAAGCACAAAAAAACCAAACCTTTTTTCCGGGTCACAGTTTCCGTCTAAGTCTGCACTTAGGAAGAAATAAAACCTGTGAGAAAGAGGCGTGAACCTTCTGTTGTGAAGGAGGCGTGTGATAATCCGACGATATCTACTGGCAGTGGAGGGCCAAACGGAAAATTATTCGTAATTTTATAAGGGAGATCTAGCGTTTTCAGTATTACAAGAAGTTTGTGCATGTTTCTACCTTTCTTCCTAATGAGCGGGGTAGAAAAATAGTAAAACATTAAGCTATTGAGGTGATTAATCAAGATATTGCGTAGGACGGAGGGAAGATTGATCTTAGTGGGCGGTTTTATTAAATTTCTTTACCACTCCTAGATCAAATAGGGATATATCCGCTGGGGTAGACTCAACGGCGAAATGCTCCTGAGCCCGCATTAGCATGCGTCAGTCGAACAGTTGAATGCCCGCGTGGCTTTTTAATCTCTGAAATGAGTGATTTAATTGTTCACTCGAGAAGCTTCAACTCGTGCAGAAGCGAGCTTGGCTTTCCTCATATCTTGTTGCGTGGGATTAATGAAAGAAGGGACAATTTAATTTCGAGCTCCCCCTAAATAATAAAACTAAGCTGAAGGGAGAAAATACGTTAAGCCGGATCAGCAGAAACGTTTTAATTTCAGCGGCTCAGAATTCATTGATGAGAATTCCAGATATGACAGAGGTTTTCGTTTGAAATATATCACCCTTGACTCGTCATAAATATCGCGCTTACATTTCTGCTGTTATAAATAACTGCTCATCAAATACATTCGTACATAATGCTTCTAATTCAAACTTGAAACAGATGGGGCTCCCGGATAGCCAATTTGGTTGCGCGTTCGCCATGGTGAATACGGTCCCGGGTTTGATTTCCGGTTGGGGATTAAATGTGCAAAATCACCGCAGCTCAGCTATTAAAGGACTTTTATCAATACTAATACTACTTGAAGTAGCGGATACGTAGTTATGAAGTAGGTTTAGAAGAAACAGTTGTGTTTAGGTACAAGATCAATTATAGACAAAGATATATTAACTGGATATGATTAGGGAAAGGAATTACTGGAAATATATTGACACGTAAACATCCTTAATATAATTTTCGAGGAAAAACCTCGTGGAAGAGACGAAGAAGACGACCGAATAAGTCATATTTCAAATCATATTCTACATCTTTATTAGTACCCTGCAAGCTACCTTTCGGCGTGTGGCAAGAGGTGTAAACAAATAGTCGTATCTTATTTAAAAGTTATGGTCAGTGAAATGTTATACAGATTGTACCATGAAAGGAAAATTTAGCATAAAACCCCAAGTTTTGGCTTTAGTGATAACAAAGGGAATGTCAAAATAGGAACAAATAATAACAACTCCTTAAGAATAGAGGGAATTTTGGGGAAATTTGCTAAAAAATATTTTTTAAGACTTTTTCTCCATATTTATCATTGCGTGAGTTTTTCCGGCACCATTTAGATTTTTTATAATTCTCCATGTAACTGTGTCCACAGTTTACTTACCTAACCGTTCTACAATATTCCCAACAATCTTCTCATTTTTAGTGTTTTACATTAGCGAACACGTGTATTTTTCGTGCTTTTGTACCGGTATTTTTAATTCAGAAAAATTAACCTTCTGCTTCATATTTAAATTTACGTTTTTTATCGAATGTTAATGATTTGATTTCCTCATTTCTTTAGTGTTAACGCATGCATTGCTTTATATACAATAGAATCTCATCTTACGAATCGCTCTAAATTCGAAATTGTCGACTTACAAACCATCCCTTACTCCATTTTGACATTCTTTCGAGATAAGAAACAAAAAACCCGGAAAGAAACAATGAAAAAATTTGTTTCGATGTAAAAGCTTTTCGAGTTATGAACTTCGATATGGAACGAATTATGTTCGTAAGTCGTGGTACGTGTGTACGTGCGTATATTTGAGGCTCAAATGTGAATGGGACTTGAGGTAAACGTGGACATTGCCGCATGGAGTTGCATAATTTTGCGGGTCAAATGTAAATAGGACTTATCAGTTCCCATTTCTCCAGAAAAAGGAACTATCTACTCTCGCGTGTTTGCATAAAGTTTACCTACAGTTTAGCAGACAGGCCGTTATCACCCAGAAACGTAACCCGCCGAGTGTTCTACTACGAAACTGAAATCGCGATCTTGAAATGACGGAATTAATACTCCATAAACCATGAAATAAGCACAAGAATCACCAGAGATGTTGCACAGGAGACTGGGTTAACATCCCCATGTATTGCTTATGACCCTCTCTGCCGAAATATCGGATATGTGGTCTTCCTAATTTTTGACGAAATATCAGAGGATTTTAAAACTAAGATGCAAGTTTTCATGCGGTAAATATGACGAAGAATGTTACAATGTGGCGTCTTCATGAAGAAAGAACGGTTCTAAGCGTTCGATTTTAGTAGCTAAATATAGCTGTTCACCTTTGTAATATTATACATTCCCTTTTCCTTAAGCGATTCTTAAAAGTTTCAATTTATATTGTGAAATGTTTTATTTTCAAAAAATGATATAAATAATTCCATAATATCTTTTTTGATTTTTTAGAGGACATTATATAATCGACATATCTCTTTACTATCGCTCATGTTTTACATACTGCAAACTCTTTTTTTTTAATTAGATTTTTATCATGTATCATACTCTTATCGAATATTTCATCTCGGTTTCATGCTGCTTTGATACATTATATTAACTTGCAATTATTTAAAGTATGTCTAAGGTTGTTCATTCCATCGATTTAAGGTTTAGTTTTCTACCAATTAACTATACACATACATCTCAAAAACATCGTTTCCATTTCTACTCATAAACGGATATTTTTGTTAGAATATAACTTTCCTTAAATCGGCGTATGTTGTCCTAACTATATTTTGAACTCCTTATCTCACGTTTATTCTGTGTATTAATTTTAAAAAGGCTGTTGATTTTTACGCTTATAGGTCGTCTCTAAAATTTCAGAGAACAATTTGCTCTCGAAGGCAGACCTATGTACGCACGCGTATGGAATATCGCAATTATTCCAGTGAATATCGCAGTAAATTTTTTGATATACTGATTCCTTCTCCGAAAAAAATTCAAACGAAAAGGCATCACGAATGAATAAAGAATTGTGATCAATATCAACGGTAGTAGTAGTATTGTTAAAAGTGCTTCGACAGCTTAGGTCATTTCGCACGTAGGCCCCCACCGGGAATCGAACCCGGGACCGCCTTCACCGAAGTCGAACGCGCTGCCCACTTGGCTATCCGGGTGGCCCCAATATCAACGGATCGGTTAGAAATTTCTCACCAGATTCCAAGAAAATTGATGTCTTATTATTTGTAAAACGAATTAAAAATGTGTATTTGTAAACGATAAGGACCCAAAAAGGGCGTGAAAGAACCAGTTTGTTAACTATGTATCTCTTTTCATAATTTTCAGAGAAAATAATCCCTCCTCACTGTGTATTATGTCATATGTAATTCATCTGTGATAAAATTTCACATGAATCATCGACACACTTCACGCAGCAGCATTAATGGTCATAAATTTTGCTTCGTGCGGCGTATAGACAACTTCTTTTGATAAAAATATTTGCTCCTTGGTAGGTACTGTTTTAAAATAGATGGAAGTCATTATTTTGACTCTGTATCATTAAAATCAGTCGAACAACTGTGTTGCTGTTGATCCTTATTTTTTGGCTGACTGTTATCTGTAATATTCTATGTAATCATGAAAAATACAAATATGCTTCGCAATTCAATCCAGGTTAGTAGATGGGGAAAATTTGCTCCAATTGTGATTGTTATTGAGTTTATGATGAGTTTTTAGAAATTCGTCAGCTACTTTTATTTCACTATACCCACACTTCCTTGTATAATCCTACTTCTTGGATTTGCACAACTCTTCAGCTGAATCTCTTAGTTTTGTCCACAAGGTTTTCCCAATCTCAGTGCACCTTTTCGAAGGGTTTCTGCTTTTCTATCGCCCTCTCTTTCGCCGAAAAATATATCAGTAAACGAATATATCCGACTAAAGTTTTTGAGAATTTGCGAATTTTCCTTAACTAATCTCTATGTGAAAACTCGTGAAATTATGTGGATTCTCGTGATGCGATGACGTTATGGAAAAACGAGTAAACACATTCACCACAAAGAAGAGACGGAGTACGCACTACGTAAAGGATAAAATGGAACAATAATGACGGCGGACGCAAGTGGAAATGATGTGAAAGAGGTTTTTGGAGAAGAAAAAAAGAGGAGTGAAGGGAGCGGAGAGGATGACGTTAACAAAGAGAAAAAGCGGAGGCCGGCAAAGATTCACTGCAATGGAAACAATTAGTTCTGGGGCGGGCGCGAGGAATGAGGCGGCGCGGCGACCGCCCAAGGCGGCTAATAGCCTGAGGATATATCTTCATTTAGACAGAGCCACCATTGTGGAAACTTGGAAATGATGAAAGTGCCCACGAAAGGTTCTTCGGTGCTTTGACATCGAGTAGACGTTGACGCTTTGGAAGTTAAAGCTAGTGAACATTTTAGTCTTTTCACAACTCTTGTAGATAAATCGTGGGTTCTCACTGCTTGGAGTGAACCTATTTATTACCGATTATGTCTGCTCTTTCTGTTGTTTTGTATCGCAAAGTTAGAAATCCGTTCACCCAGGGGAGACTTTCAGCAAGGGATGAGAAAAAGTTTTTCCCGAGGAAGCTTCGAAAAACGAAAAAGCGTATGGGCTGGGTTGGGTTTAATCACAATTAATATCAGGAAGGATATAACCTCTGCGGGATATAAAAAGTGCTTCGCATTTTTTACAGATAGCACTCTAAATGAACTGGTATCGAACCTAGGACGATCCAGAAGATAATAAGTAGCTCATTATCTGGACGGTTTCGAGATTTCGGAAGGAATCTTTTCCAAGTAGCATTTCGATAAGGGTTACCGGAAAACTCTTTTGTTATACAGTTTGGCAAAACATTGGATTAAACCAACTTTGGGCAAAACATCTTTCGGGTAAACTGATTCTTGGGTGAAAAATCCCATGTATTAACTATTTTTGAGCGATCAGTCACTTACGTGAAACGTCTTTGGATAAACGTCTCCAGAGTGAAATGCTGCGAATGATTTTCCATAGAACTGATGAGTTTTAATTTTCATTTGATTTTTCTAGCCCATGAAACACTGAGTAGTAAATAAATTACGAGCGGTATCACCCATCACTTAGGAAAGCGAGAATTTAAGAGAAATAGAGGAGAAATATATGACAGGACAGGACATGAAACTTGACAGGAATTAAATTTACTTCAATTTTTATGAGCTTTAACACTAGTAGATATGGAATCACTAGATGTGGATAGACAACAGTAGAAATGGAAGAAAAAATTAGTAATAAAGACAAAATTTTTAAAAATAACGAAACAAAAAGGTATAAAATATAAAAGGATGCAACGTCTTCACAACATATTTTCAACCATAAAACAAATGACAATCAATCAAAGAGAACAAAAGAATCTTCAGGAATTTTGATGAGGCAAAAGATTCCTAGAGTTTATACGTATATCACGATACCGCCGTATCATGGCCAGTTGTGTGCAACAGTTTTCCCCTTGCGGTATGCTTGATACAAACGGTACTTCATAACAGATTGACTAGCTTAGGAATATCAGGTTCAGTATTTTTCTGATTTCTAAATTCGGAAATGAAAACCAAAAACTATAAGATAAAAGCAAATTGAAAACTTATCGAAACGAAAATTTAGGATATTAATATCTTTAATCGGGGGTGAGATTCTTTTCATTTCCCCGTTTGTTATATGTCATGAGAATGTTTGATAACCCTGTTGAGGTGCAAGAGTTATTTCAACTTAATCGCATAATATAACTTTTAGTCGCTTCAGACATCGCACTCATCCGATTCTGTGTATGGAGTCGGAGAGTTTAAACCAGGACATCGAATTGCAACCGTGAAATCCAAAACCGAAAAAAACAATTAATTTTGTGGAGTCAAAACGGAACACGAACCAAAAACCGTTTTTCTTCCTCTCCGATTTTCGGTTTCAAACAGTATCATTTTACTTAAGTCTCATGGAAACGGAAATCTCCACGAAGATGAAAACAGAGATAACGATACCGACAAAACAACTTCCAATAAACTAAAATGAATGCCATACTTTTAGATTTATCCGATCTAACCACCCTCTGATCATTAATTCTTCAACATCCCAACTTATATCCCAAAACTTAATTTTATCTAACACAATTAAAACTACATAAAACAACTTAGCTGTTAAGTGACACAGCTGTAATAATTTAATACAAAATAACTGCTTAGTAAAATAACTTTCGGAAGGGTATAATATAATAAAATAATAACAATGGTTGAATGAAAACAGAACTGTTCGAACCGGATTAACGTTGGCAACGAAAAGAAATACAAGCATTTATTTTTTTCTTTTGAACTGGAGCGATAACTGGGACGAAAATAATTACGGTTCAATGCCCTCGTCAAACCACAAGTCAAACTATTGTGCTGCATTTATCGAGGCTTCTCCTCAGAGGAGGAATATAGGCATTGTCGGTATTCTTCCAGAGCAAAACAGTTTAACCTCCTTAAATTTCCAGGAACTTTAATCGCATTCAACGAGGAAAAACTCACAAAGTAGCCTTTGTATGAATCCTCGATGAGTTGCTTCTTTAGGGAGTTTACCTTCCGTAATTCTATAGGGTGTAGGGCACGCGAAATGAGGCAAAGCAGTTTTTAACGCGCCAGCCCTGATTAGTTCCGTCTGAATGATTAATAACTCGACTCCGGCTTTGAGCGATAGAGGGAGTAATAGCGAGAGACTTGAGGGTGGAAGGAGTGGAGCTGAGAAGGTGGAGTGTAGTTCCAAAGGAGATGCGTTTATTAAAGCAGACGTGGTGATATCGGATCGATGGAAGGAACGCATGAAGCGGATCCGGGGAGAGTGGAGGTGGTATATGGGTAATGTTATGGATCGATATTTGCGTGGAAGAAGAGTGAGTTAAAGATGTGTTGGAGGGGATGACTTCAGATAGAGATTATAAGAGGATCCCAAGGATAGAGGAAAGGAGACTGGGCCTTTTTAAAGGCTTCGGAGGCCGGATTTTTCGAGATGAATGGCTTTGCGGGGGAGATCTCCTCTCCATGGGAGAATCAGGTCGGTAGAGGGAGAGAGGAATCCTTTTGCCTCACACATCCCTTGCCTTTAACTTTGAAAGCGTTTAATATTCCCAAACGGGATTTAGTTGTCGAGACCCCCTTGCTTCGGATTTGAGTGGGGCCAGCGGGAACTTCCAATTTTTTCTCGCTTTTGGATGAAGAGCTCTTTTCAGTCTCTCAATCTTTGGCCCCCTCTCCTAATTTCCATTATCTCTCCCTCGGCACGAATAATCGATTAACTCCTCTTCGTACGGCGAAACGCATAACTCCTGCTTTTCCGTTTATCTGTTTGATAAACTATATTTACACTATACACTATATTTATTCGTATCCATTGCTTTGTTTATGTCCGTGTCAATAGTGACTCTCTAAGTTCGGATCCCTTTATATCAGTCATAAAGTTAAGTGAACTGAATCCAGGTTCCATTCTCTTATTTGAGGCTATTTTTGTAGACGGTCAAAACTGAACTTGGTAATGCTGATTCTATTCTTGTACAATTCTTGCTGAACAATTCTTGTTTGGGAATTTAAAACATAGAATCAACTGCTTGGGGCGTGAGTTCTTGGCAGGATTCCATGAAGGAACAGAGAAAGGACGAACTTTTACAAACCACAATATTTATTGCAAAACGACTATGGTTTCGATTCTTAAAGTCATCATCGTTGACCTGACAAAACCATGTTTGTTTTGCAATAAATATTGTGGTTTTTAAAAGTTCGTCCTTTCCTTGTTCTTTACTTTAAAACTTTCTTGAAAAACTCTCAGTTTCTCTTCCTCTGTTTAAAGGATTGATTCACAGTACTTCTCTTCGTTCATCGTAATGCCATAGGCTCACATTTGGAGTCGAACTTGGTACCGCTTTCGCGGAAGACCGACTAGCTGCCAATTTATTAGTAGACTTTTTGACTTCCTTAATTTTTGTCAGTCTTTTAGCTGGCGGTATTATTATTTTATTTTCGTTTTATCTGGTGGAAGTATCGCAAAATCTGTTTGAAGTCAGATGTGACACATTCCTGTGTGATATGACGAGTTTACCATCAGCAGTTTTTTTATAATCTCATATTAATGATCTCATTTTAATTATTTCGTATTCTTTAAACAGAATTTTAGTTCAAATAGTATTCCAAAGTGATACTCCAATTCCAATGAGTACCGAGATACGGAATTTGGATTTAAAATTGCAATATTTTCGTTCTTTTCCTGCAATCTAACAATTTTACGTCAGATACAAATATACTGTATACAAAAGACACGATTTTTCTGTGAAGATGGAGTTCGAATTTATTTTCGTTTATCTCCGTTATCATTACCTTATAAATATAATAAATATTCAGAAGTGAAAGTTGGTCAAAAAGTTTTCTACGTTTCAGGTAACATATTCAAAGAGGATTTCAAGGAAAAACATCATCGCTCCCAACACCGCCACATCCAAATCTGCTCGTGGTAATGACATGCATTAGCGCTCAAGCATTGCGAGTCTCATGTAGCAGAAAAATCCGTCTGTGCCCTTTGGCGGACTAAAAGCCGAGACTGAGAGAAAACATTTTCAATGGAAATGCATCTCAATCATATCCAATGTCAAGATATTCACTTTCATCCTCGACGATTCCTTTCAGTTTCTTTGGCATTGGAACTCAAAAATTCTACGTAATATTTCGATGTGGTAACTACATTTTCTCAAAGAAAAAGATATTGTAACTGATATACACTTATTTAAATGTTTCAAACTAAATCGATAAACAACACAAGGACTTCACAATGGATTGACGAGAGTAAAAATAGAAAACAAAAAATTAGTAAAAAAACAAAAATTTAACAATGAATGAAAAAAGGGTACGTCTTCACAACAGATTTTCAACCGTAAAGGTAAATAACAAATATTCAAAGACCAACAAAGAATACGTAAAAGATAAATAGAATAATATTTAAATATGAATAAAATAAGGCATAAATATAATAATACCGTATTATGGTATAGGTGGACGGAGCAAAGGTCGTACACACAGGAACGTATACACACTTTATAAGTGAAACAAAGAAAGGAGATCCGCAAAAGAGAGTCAATTTACGGAATGAATGAAGCAAAAGTGCAGCGTTGCTAAAAAGGCTTCCGCGGTGATTAGAAAATGAAATCCACGAGTAAAAGCGCAACATCGTTTAGAATTACTATTGTATGACATCGAAAACAAATCTCACCCACGGCCCATAAGATGCAGGCAGATTTTAGATAAAATTTTTGCGGGAAAAAAGTACGTCTTATAGGCAGGAAAAACGGTAATACATGGGACCGAAACGCGCATATGTTATGGATTAATAAAAGTATATTTATGAGTCTGAAGTAGGAGAAAGAGATCTTCAAAACACATACCACCTTTATTGTATAATAAAAGATAGGTGGTATTTGAAGATCTCTTTTATTGAATAAAAGAGGTAAAAAGTAGACGAAAGATCCTTAGGTGATGGTAAGACGAGGAGTTTTACAATGGAATAAAAAGTTAATTCTTATCAAAAAGGAAGGAAAACGCAGGGTAAATAAAAAAGTAAATCAATTACATGATTTATATCCAACCAACTGGGCAATGGGGGATATTTAGAATGTGATATATAGGAAAAAACATTACTTACAACTCATAAACATTTCTTCTCTCTTAACTTTGTAAATTGCCGTGATTTAGACATTGATTAGTTATTAATTACTTAGGTATCACATTCACATTTATCACAATCCTGCAAGGATTCAACTAACGGTACTAGTACTCCGCAGTTGAGAAAGGTAATGCCGTTTTGACCTCGGAGTTTTAAGCAATGAGCGGAAGTGAGTTTCTTCGGTGGATTTTACCAAGATAAATATCACAATGATAAACCCTGGCGATTTATATTTTATTATAAATGATGATAAATGTAATGATAAATAGTTGCTTGACAGTGAACGTAGCTACTGCGAAGGACCTTGATAATCAAAATCCTTCGAAAAAGCTCCATAGAGAAATATCTTACATAAAATAACTTATCCTTAATTCTGTCCAAATCACGTAATGCTCTTGTCATAACCCATGTATTTCAAAGGGATGCTTTTTTCGCCATGTTTTGATAAATTAAATATTTTGCATTGGTTTTTCGGAACAGAAAGGAAGGAAATATATATATCGTTAAGTTTCTGTGTTCTACACCCACGTATCTATACTGCAAGTCGTATTTAAGTGACAGAGGGAAACCCGTATCTGCGATAATATCAAAGCTACTGAGGTGTGATTGTAGATGAATGATGACGTTAGCTTTCGTCACCCCTTCATGTATGCTATAGATAGTGTTATTCATAGGGACACTGGGACACATCTATATGGACGGTTTCCATCGATAGCATTCTGGCTCAGAGAGAAAAACAAGGGCAAACTACCTCACTCCTCATCTTGCCTAATCGCTTCATCCCCCTTTCAAAACTTTAAATGCTAATAAGGAGGAGTTAAGGATCAGACCAGCCGTCGGACTAATGACTTTAGTAGCAGACTCCAAAGAGAGTTGCTTAAATTTTACAGAAGATTGCTATATTGAAGATTAACTTTTTCAAATGGGAACTTGTCCCCAAATGCACTAATTTTCCTTCTTTAAGTTCCTGTGAACCGTATGACATCAATACATAACATACATAAGTGTTATACCTTTTGGTTGGGTATGTGTTCTAATATTACCTACTCAACGTGATTTCCTACGCTTCCTGGGAAATTACCCCACCATTTCTGTCATCTATCAACTTTTGTCTTTGTCTTCCCCTGTGCTGTTTCTATTATATTCCGCCCTCAATTACATTCTTTAGCAATCCATCTCCTCTCAATATTTGACACATCCGTTTCCTCTCTCAACGTTTATTTTCCTATACGAGATAAAAACCGTCTCCTCCTCGACCATCTCTGTTGCCTTTAAAACTGTTTTTCTATTGACCCAACTTACTTTTTCCATTCTACACCGTACCCACATCTCGAAGGCTCCTAATTTCGATTAGCTTCTTTCGCAAGGTCCACGTTTCACACCCATTCTGCAAAACACTCCACACCAAGGATTAATAACATGACATGATGACATAAATAAGAGATGACAGAGCTAATAAATGGTAGGGGTCACATATTATTGCACTCAGTAAGTTTCGATTTTTATCTTATCAATGCGGAATTACTTTTAACAGTGAAGAAATTTTGGAATCAGTTTGTGAAGAAAATTGATGTGGAGAAAGATTTTGGCAATCATAACTCAACTTTTCTGGATTGGAATTCATTGATTTTCCTATCACGAATAAAATACTCACAGTAACATAACATAAAAGTTATAAACATTGCTGGCGCATAACCTGTTTAAACGGACAATCTCTCGAAGAGATTTCTCAGCCCATTAAAGACATAGAACGTAGGTAATTACAAAACGTGATGGACATTTCCAAAGGGGTGTTCGACATTCGCCGGTACTCTCAATCACGCTAATCTGCTCCAAAATTCCCATCTTTCTTTGAATAAACGACGAAAAACCGAAAATGGAAATGAGAAAATAGAGATGTTTATATTTAGAAATTAACTCCGCGATGTGGGATCGGATCTCTTGGAAGAGAATTGAGATAAACGGACCCGTGTTGAAAAACATTGCGGTCTTGCGGATATACAAGCTGCGATATAATCTGATTTCATAGCCATAAAGAGGATAACTCATAACATTGCGCTAGCAGTACGGCAGAGGATTAAATTCTATGAATTTATCGTTCTTTAATTTCGCATAGAAAGTGCTCGGAAACTTTAAAGGCTAGACGAGGATATTGATTTCGATATGAAAGCGTTATGGGGCTTATAAAATGTTAAAGTAAACAGTGGTATGAAACAAATTTAATTTAAAATAAGAGATTACGGAGAGAAGCAGAGACCTTGGAAGTATTATAGCGTAATTCTTGCTTAAAAACGCGATTGCCGAATAGTAGTCAGTTGTTTTTCGTTAATTAAAAACTCGCGGGAAGGTTTTCCATGCAATAACCACACGGATTTATTAATTAGAAATAGGATTAATACGCCTAGCTTAAACCGTGTGCTGAGAGCTATATGGAACGTCGACTACGCGTGTAATGTGTTTCCACTTTTTTATTTTATAAATGCCGTGTTTAATTTAAATGTCGAGTTGACGCGATCCCGCATTACATTTGCATTAAGGTAGAGCTTTAGAGTAGGCACCAAGTTTTATAACAGAGGTTCTCCTCTAACTGATTAGACGTATAAAATTTAATAAAGCAGATGTTATGAGATATTTTCACACGATCTGTCATATGCGAAAGGTATAAACGGGAGCGAAAAAGTCATGCGTAAGACTCAAGACTTCACTCTCCGGACGGATGCTCTAGGCCAATATCGGGGAACCTTTTGCCACTCGAGTGCTATATTTGATAAATATAAGGGACTTGCATGCCTATGTGGTGCAATTCATAGCGTGAGATTTTGATTTTATCTATTTTATTACCTCAAAATGGGATTAAAATCTTGCAACTGACGTAAATGAAAATTAATTATCATTACTAATCGTTATAAATGTGATACAAATATACTCTGTGGCGTGTTTATAATACATAACAAGGAGTGTGCAGTCAGAGTTCCGCGTGCCAAAACGTTATCTTGCGTGCCACTTTGGACACGATTGTCATACGTAGGTTCGCCACCACTGCTCTAGGCCAACTGAGTGATCAGGGCAGAGCAATTTCATACCGTTCTGGGAAAACTTCTGCAGGCAAAACGCTTTTTATAGAAGTAGTAAAAATTCAAAGCGGTGGGTTGGCTTTTTAGCACAAGACACTCTGCGCAAAGTTATTCCAGATACCTGTCCTTCTAAATGGAAGGGTGCCCTTCCTTTATCCAAATAGAAATTACTAGAACATATCCGTAGCTTATACATATTTTTCAAATAAATAATTAGGTGAGCTCTGCAAAAAGAAAAATCAATAATAAATTTGCGTCTGTTCTCCAGATTAATACGTAGACGTTGAGGGAAAATCCCCAGAAAATGTACAAACTCAACAGAATATCATCTCGCAACTCCGTGAGAGGTGTTACTCAGCAACACGTGTCGTATTTAAAGAAGTATGCGGCGTCAAAAATATCAGTTGTATTCGATTCGGTATACCATGTGACACTCTGCGCCCAATTATTTTCCAAGAGTGATGCAGATATGATTAATTTTCGTCTCCGTTTTCATTCCATCCAATAGCTGTTCCCTTGCCAATCGCTGTACGAAAATAGTGACGCTCGCCAATTAGCAGGGTCGGGTTCGGACGTTAAGCGTATGAGAATGTCTTCTCAGGGCGCGCACTAGAGTAGGGCAGCTGAAAGCTGTCTTTAACGAGTATGGTGTACCTTTTTGTATCAATTAAATTTTCACAGCAAAAGTAGCCCCTGAAAGGGATTTATTGGACAAGAATATGGAGTTCTTGTGATCTAAAAAGGACTCTGTACTTGTAAGCTAGCGAAATAGTCTCTCCCCAGCTCTATGTCAAAGAAAAGAGGGAAATAGCGATGTTTCAATGACTCTCGAGATGAAATTTCCTGTTTTTCTTGTCGATTATACCCAATGAAGTTTAATAATTTCCGAGAAGAAACGGACACGAGAAATGTTTTACAAGGTCCGGGCTTAAACCAGGATTTTTCTCTCTCCGGGTGGTTGCTCTAACCAACTGAGCTATCTTTCCAGAACATGCCTTGCATTCTGGGCCTCCCAGAACGGCATGTCTGAACGCTCTGCAAGATAGCTTAATTTGTTAGAGCACCCACCAGGCAAGTGGAAGCTTCGGGTTCGAGTTCTGGTCATGTCAGACTTTTTCATGTCCGTTTCTCCTTCGATATGTTCCTAAGCGCACACGTCATTTTGCAGTCATATCCCTTTTCTTTTTAATTTGTATATAAATAAATAAGTTAAAATAGTAATCAAGTTAGACAAGATCAATTACTCAACTGATCAAAATTTACTGTCGAGAAGTGTGTATTTTTAAATGTTAGTTAAGAAAAGTGTGAACCTTTGCCGATTCACAATTGTGGCAGCAGTCGGCCGAAACCCTCCCACCTCAGGATGACTGAAGGTTTAAAGTCGGCCCATCAAAAGTGTCTATGAAAAGGGCACCCAAAAAGTTTCAATCCACTATTCTTTTCTTTATTTATAATTCCACATGTGTGCTTCTACCGGCGATCGAAACGGAAATCGCTTTCACCGAAGTCGAACGCACTTCCCACGTGGCTAACCGGGAGTCCTCTCATCAAAGATTTTTGAAATGGCATTAATATGATTGTTTGCGAATTCGGCTGCTACTTTAGAAGTTGAATCGCAATGTTACGATATACCCAAGAAAAGCGTTACCCTTTCAACCGAAAAGGAAGGTAAGGAAGAAACCTTACGGTTTGACAGCTTAATTAAACATCCTCGCCCTGAAATTATTGCACGAGTGGCCGTGAATTTTTGGCTCTCAATTTCTGTGTTGAAGTTTGCGTATTGTGAAATATTTCTTCGCACTTTCAACGAGGCGTTTTATTTTAATCTCGCGCAATATCCGCTTTTTCATTTTATAAATCGCATATTTTATTAAAATTTCGAAATACGGAGATTCCGCATTTTATAAAATATTCCTCTCGTCCGTTGGATTTCGCATTGACCGAGTTCTACTGCATTACATACCCTCTGGTAACTTCATTGATATTGATAGTCCTACAACGACCAGAGAGTTTGGCCTCCAGCTACTGACGTCACAGCCGGGTGTAACTCGGGCGCTAATCCAGTGGGATTGGCGGACTCGCGAGACACGTTTAGCTTACCCATGGAAAGCATCGAACAAAAGTAAAATGTTTGTGAAACTTAATTTCCTAGCTATTACGAGGGACACCTATGACTGTGTTTGATTACATATATCTCCATATAAATCCATATTTCGTTCCATTTTAGAGTACTATATTATTATGTTCAATTATGTGTACAATATTGGTTACTCATACTTGGATGTACCTCATAAGACTCTCACTCAACATACCTTATTCAAATTACAGGATACAGTTTTTTCACCTCAAACGTCTTAAGAATTTAATTAACTATAGAATTGAATATAATTACTTGCTCAACTTACTTTCATTTCACAGTCCAGATTTTAACCAGCGAAATCCAAAGCTCTGTAATGTAACATGTGCTAGAACGAACTGTATGTTTTACAATCCTATTTACCACATGATGTGTTTAGCCATTATCGATCAAAATATGCTTTTCCGACTCGTTATCATTGAATTTTTATATTTTGCATGGATTTATATGTATACTACTGCATAAACTTCTCATACCAGATAAAACCAAGTATTTTCTGATTTGCTTTTAATGAAAATTTTACTGTAAAATTTTTAATTTACAGAATAATTTTTGCAAACTGGGTGAATGCCCGTGTATATATAAATCAAATAAAAAACTTTCTATGTTCAGTGATAGGGATTGGCTTCTGGATAGCCAAGATGGTGAGCGGTCCCGGGTTCGATACCCGTTTGAAGCTCATATGTGCGAAATGACCTCAGCTGTTATAACAATATCACCGCTTTTATCTTTAGTCTTACGTTCCATCGCTTGAAAATGAATTTATCATTCTAGACCTCCGCAACCCGTCAAAAAAATTCTTCCGTCTAATATCCTGTGTTTGACTCCAGATCACTCGGAATAAAGCCCTTACGATAATTACCTAGTAGTTCGTTTTCTCCCCTTGCAGTACTTGTTTCTATTACGAAATTTAACTGGAAAAAATCAATGAAAACCATGGATATTCATTCTTTTTTTACTTTGATCGTGGAATATTTTTTCGATCTGTGTTTCGCTGTGTTAAAGATCACACTACTCTTTAAAGAACAAGGCGATTCTTGATTGTACTCTTCCACAGAAGTACATGAGGAATTTAGGCTCATCTGCAAATGATGGTTTAGAGATACGATAGTCTTTTTCTTATACAACCAATTGCTAAAAATTGAGGACTACTTAAGATTTACAGATGCTAATTTCATAAGTATCTTTGACGAGTTGTTCATTATTTCATATATTTTATGTTTAGCAATTTTATTCTAACTTCAATATTCTACAGTCACGCCGTTTATTTTACTAACTTTCAATTCTATTAAGATTGATATTTACAAATTATATTGTGTAAAGAAGTATCATTGTAAGGGTTAATTAAAGGTTAGATGTAAGAAGAGACTTGTTAGTCTCAATCTCGCCCTGAATAAAGTCCTTTATTATTATTATTATTCAGGTCGGACCTTGCGACATGTATATTTATCCCTGTTTTCCTCATGCTTTAGAACCTTCCTGGAGAAGTTCGTGGTAAACAAGATTCAATCAAGAAACGTAAGATAGTTTGGCTGTATCACAGCATTCGATTATGCAACGGCATTTTACGATGGAGATCAATATAGGGTTTCGTACAGTTATTACGCGTGGGAAATAATATTCTCTATTCGAAAACCTGAGAGAGATTTAGAGGGAATACCATTGCTCAAGCTTTCTCCAACATGAAGCATGAAGGCGGAGCATAAGAAATAACAACAACGCTATTTTTAAAAATTTCATGGATTGATTTATAAAGATCGGGCTATTTCCACGATAAACTGGAGTTTTTAAGCGGTATTTTTGGCTGGATATCCACTCCGAAACTTTTTCACACGCGATTGAGACCTATCGGCGGAGGCATATGAAGACGGTAGTTCGGGGAGAAAAAAAGGGCTGGAAACACTGTATGAATGTGTGGGAATGAGGGTAATGCATGTCTACTGTTGTGAACTTATCGCTTTATCAGTTCTTAAGTCGTTGTTATTTGGTAAATTAAGGCTTTTAATTATTTATTTATTTATACGATTAAAAACAGCTATCAATAGTCTATTACGTCGAAACATAACAGTCACAGCCATATCAAAACTTAATACTCAACAATTCAAAAAAATACACAACAATACGAAAACAAGGCATATACACCCTAAAACACATTGAAATATTAAGGAAAGAAAAAAACGAAAAAAAAGATCGAACAAATTAAGAAAAATAGTAATGGTAGATATAAATATGTCACATAGTTAATTTACGGAATATAGGAGTGTATTGATAGGGATAAAAGTTCGAGTGAGGGCTTGCAGGACAAAAGGGAATTGATAAGTTGTGAGATTCGGTAGAACATGGATATCTGGGAGATGGAGAGTGGAAAACGAGGTGTGTAAAGTAGATTGGAATTACGGGGAACTCTAATTGAGAAACAACGAAGGATGCCATTGGATCTGCATCGGCCATTAAAAATTGCGAGTAAATATTTAAGTCAAAGGTTTTGTGGCGGTGAGGAAGAGAAGAAATGCCAAGAGAAGAAAGGATGTGATTGAGTGAGGGATGCGGGGTACACGAAGACGGAGTACTTTCAAAAGACCCCGTGGTAATTTCAGCTAGCTACCTTAGTTCCAACCCCCACGTTTGGACCCGGTTTGTCCAACCCATAGAAAAGTGTTGTATTCGAGAATTAGAAAAAGTACAGCGATAGGCGGTACGTTTCGGAAAAAATTGTCACGAGAAATCAGAGTGTTACTCAAGTGCTTCAGGACGCAGGATTGGAATCACTAAAAGATAGATACAGAAAGACTCAATTTACTTAATACGTTCAGAGAAGGTACTTTTGTAGAAGATGTATCCGACATTATGCGTCCTCCCTGCCACATAGGCCGTTCTGATTCTGAGAGGAAAATCAGAGAGATAGACTCTAGAACGAATCGATTCAAAAATTAATTTTTTTCCGCGAACGATACGCGAAAGTCATTGATTGGAGAAGTAGAGTCATGGTGCGTGCACCCCCTGCCACACACCGAAAGGCGGCTTGCAGGGTACATATATAGACGTGGAACGGTTCGAGCCCCTGCTAGTTAGATTTTTCCGGTTAGGAAATGGTAGTATTTATAAACAATAGTAATTATTTAAATGGATATAAATTGGTATGTCTTCCTGTTTATGTTAAAGAAGTTATGATTATAAAATTCTTTTTTTAAGAAGTCATTCAATTAAAATTGAAATGAACACGTATTTTGTAGGTGGTGCGTCGGACTACTTTATCTTCCGAGCTCGAGGTCGGTTCTCACCTCTTCCTCATTTTCTGTCGCCTTTCATATCTGTGTAAGAGGATTAACACGTACTCGAATCCACCCGCATCTAACCCCTTGCTGGCCTTACACGTTTGCTGGTGGTGCGGTAAAACCGGAGACGCAGGAGAAATACACTGGGAAGAGGAAGGGGCAGTTGGAAAACGGACTTCCTTTTGGGAAGATCTATAGTGTTTAGTTGGTCATAAAGGGCTCTTTTCAATGCCAATGATTTGTTTCCTGGTATTCCCTAAGCCAAAGGTGGGGAACCTGCGGTCTTCAGGCCAAATGTGGCCTTTTTGGTCGTTTATTACGGTCTTTTAGCCACTCTCTGAAACAAATTCCCGTATTTAAATAATTTTGTTTCCACTTGCTGATGTCGCCAAGTGAAAAATAAATAGAAAATATTCTCTTTTATTTCTCTCAGCGAATGAATTAACTTTCTAATATCCAACTTCTTAGGTGTGGCGGTTGAATGTAGGGAACACGCTACTCAAAAGAGCCCTGATGGTTTCACTTGTGGCTTATCTAATGCAGCCGAATGGTAAATGTGACCTTTCTATGGAAAAGTTTTCCCGCTCTGAACGAACCCTAAATCATTTTAGGAGAGTTACAATATCAAACAGTTCACCTTCCACGAATTTTCAAGGAAATTCTTCCTTCACCCACTTAGTGAAACATTCAAGTCTTGTTCTTCCTCTTAAAATTCATCTGCTCGAGGCGGGATGTATTTCGCAAAATCAAAGCTTTGATATCTAGCAGAATCAGATTTTCTCGTGCTGACCCAGCATCATACTGGATTCCGGAAGGTGGCTGAATTAAAGTTACCGAATCTAGTTCATGAAACCCATTTATAGACGGTGTTCGAGTCGATCGTTGAACACGTGTATCCAACAATCAATGAGTCTGGCTGGTCTGGACCCTAAAGGAACTGTTGCGTCACGGATTTCCTTTCCTTAAGGTCAACCACGGTTATAAGTACTCGAACTATTATTGAAGGAAAATTATGCACTTTTAATCGAATAAGGGCAAGAGTAATGATATACTCAAGCTGTACATGGCGGATGTAAAATTATAAAAATATGTTGCACACATTTCATATATTTGATTACCAAAATGGTCAAAATATTCGTATATCAACAGAGAATTGCCTTTACCAGAAGAAATGTATGATGCCTCGCTAAATCGTATCGTTTCCATGAAAAAAGTGTTTTAAAATTACGTTTACGTTGTGAAGATGAAATATATGGTGGAAATTAGTGTACTCGTATTACGCCAATTTTTCTTCATGTCTTAAAATTGCTTGACTATCCTTTATACTTCTTCATTTTTTAAAGTCGTATAGGTATTCACATCAACGATTTTTGGAAGGAAATTAAAGATACTAATTACGCTGTAGAATTTGGAAACGATGAATACATTTCTCTTCATTCAAACATTTGAGTTTCAAAGAATGCCGGGAGCAAACATGAGTTTTTGGAAATTTTGTCATGTCAGAAAGAGAATCGTTTTTTACAAGTTAATATCAAGAGTCATATTTCCGGTTTATGTAAAGATGAACACAATTGTATCATTAGCACGCTGCGTTCTTTTCTGAACGTTTGTCTAAAATATAAAAGAAGCCTTGACAACATCATCAAAAATATATCAGACATAATTTGGTCGTTTACCTTTACGTGTCTTTGAGTCACATTCGTCCCGTTGCGTACCTTTAAGTCGAAGTTTAGGAGCTTAGAATAATAGTGAAAGTTACGATGAAGAATTCATATTGAGAAGTATTGAGGTAAGGATATTACCTTGATAAATATAGAGTGAGCTGGTCATAAACTAAAAAAAACGTGTATCTGATATATTTCCACGATCTGCCATTTTAAATGTATCGCGCATAAGACATTTGTTCATTTATGATGTATTGGAAACTCTTTTCTTTGGAGTAGAATAATATCAAGTCAGCTCTTCGAGAATCTCGGAATGTATTATTGTAAATAAAAGTACGTATTTATGCTTATGTAACAGTGAGCAACCCAAAAGATTATAATTTTTCTGGAAACTCCTTGAGGTTTAGAGCAACGGTCGCTAACGGATGGTGCGCGGAACACCGATGGTGCATAAGAATCTTTTGGAGGTCAACGGAGAAGTTAGGCAATATTTGTAACCTTTATGTCTATTTTGCCCTTTTTCTGAATCATCTTTGTGTCACCTAAAAAGTTTTACCACAGCAACGATAGCAACTTCATTTTATATATGTTAGAGGTTTACAAGAAACATTAGGCTAGTGGTCTGCGGGATTCTAAGTTGTGGTCCTTGAGATTCAAAACGTTGGCCACCACTGCTTTTTTAGTATTTTAAAGCTTCCTACAAATGTATTAAAAAAATTGAAGGAAATCTTTAACCATATTCACTGTGCGACCTTACACCGTGCCGTGCGATATCCGAACAAATAAATGTATCTCCCAGAGTTCCAAAATGAAGAATGTTCCGTAAATATTTCAACTCACTTTAATATTGCAGACGGATTACTTTGTGACCGATTTTTCATTCATAAGAGCTCTTCAATGTTGTTCCATCGCTCATTTTATAAGGAAAATCTGAGAGGATTCGGATGGATTGAGAAGTCCATGGTACATAAATCACGTGTCACTCGGATTTTTATTTGAATATTGTATAAATTCGCCGCCGCTCAACCTAACTCAAAGCTTTTGTCACATTCTTTGGAATATTCACCCGCTTTAACCAATTATCAATCGATTTTCTCTTTCTGGAATGCATGACCTCGGACCTCTTAGTTTAATCTATGCGTTCGTAACTTGTGTCTATTTAGCCAAAGGCTTTTTACGAGTAGAATGCGTTCGAAAGGATTGAAATCATTCTTCGACGGTGATTCAAGCGTAATCGTTTGGAAAATAACCCGAATGAAGGCATCAAACGGAATTCGAACGGAACGAAACTGGAAGTCGATATCGATATCGGATTGAAAACCGAGATAGAGCCGAAAAAACGAAATTTTTGAACCTGAATCGAAAACTGAAACTACCGTATATTCTGATCTGACTTTCGTTTTTACAGGATTCTGTTGTACTTAAGAATCATCGGAGATATCGTAATCAACCATGTGTAACAGTGACCATCGCCTAAAATGAATGCATCAAAGTAAAAGAACTAGCATTGCAATTTTTTCTTCTATAAAATCCACTTTTGCAGAGAGTGGTTAACCAAGATTAACGTAAACAAAGTTTATTTGAACTACCATTATTTCTCTTCCTCTCATCAAAAGAAAATCTCTCGCAGATATTTTATATTTTTTAACACATTTCTATGAATTATTCCTTCGAGTACCTTGGAAGTATATTAACGTATGAAAAGGTTAAGATTAGCTTATTAACTGCTTACGTAGGGCCGCTGCGGATTCGCGGTACTTAAGAGTATGAATCCACAATCTTTTTCGGAGCATAATCTAACCTTATATGGTTAGACCCCAGATATGCAAGTGGGTAGCGCGCTCGCCTTCGGTGTAAGCGGTCGCCAAGCATCGTGGAGAAACTGGGAAGCTACCTGAATTAATATGTACTGAGTCCAAGTAGTCTAGATAAGCCGTTGCGGAGAGACGGTTCGCCGACGATGTTCACTCCACTGTAAATGGCAGCTGGCTAGCAATATCCCTCAAAATGATGCCGCCCTATAAACTTCACCTTTACTTCAAATGGTTAAAAGTGCAAAATTAAGTCAAGGTACTAACCTTATGCTCCCATTTGAGTAGGTATTAATTTAGTTATTAACATTATGATTTGAATGTCTGAAGAACTGAGGTAGGCATTTCATCACTATATTCGTAAATCAAATTCACTCGGATTACTTACTTAATACGTACTCAAATAGATATGAATTTCAAGGAAACAGAAAATATCTCACCCTAACTGCTATTAGCTTCTCTAATACTACGAGGGAAAAACGACTAGAAGTAACTAGCCGTCCTGGCAATCGTTTCTTAATTTTCTCTCGGAGCTCGCGCACGCTGCTAACTGGAAAAACAATATCAGCTATCTCGTCGACGAGATCTGTATTGATTAACTTTCCGAAAAGCTTACGTCGGTAATCAAGTCCTATATCCCCTAGCGAAGTCCACCCGAGGGATCCTATCATAGCTGAAACACTACTGTCGAATCTTAAATTTCCCTTGACAAACCTAAGTGCTATACGTTGAACCATCTAAAGATCGGAGACTAATCCTACTTCGTGAGGATCCCAAATTGTACAGCAATACTCAAAGAGATCTAATTAGGGAAAAGTACGCTATTTTCTTTACTCTCGATCAACATCCCCTCATAATCCTTCTGGCTAACCTTGGCATCCCATTCGCCTTTCCTACTACACTTCGAATTTTTGATTCTACTTTTAAATACAAATATTACACGGGTAATATATGTGTTAAAAATTCTTCAGAATTCGTTAAGAGAGTTGTAACTGAAACTTTTCTTATCTTTTGAACAAAATATTTTATAACTACAAAAGCTACTAAAATACTAAAGACTACTACCTCTACAAAAGTCTTTACCTTAGTTTGCCCTGTTAAAGCCATCGTATCTAAATCATCTCTTTTAACTAATTGACAGTATTTAATTATTTATTTCATGAGGTCTCCTCAAACATCCATATATAGTACAATTGCAGCGAATTACTTAAAATGGAAGAACACACACATCCTAATTGAAAAATTCTCATTAGACGAGACTCGAAACCGTATTTTGTGTTTGAAGATCCAATTGTCTTATTTGGTTGAGTTAAAAGGTGAATTGTTATTTATTTCGAAAGTTAAGTGCTAAATGAGACCATTGACTATGATACCTTCTTTTGACGACGTATCACCAGTAGCGTACCGAGTTATAAGCAATGAATAGCTTTATCATTTAAGTTTTCCATGTTACGGGAGCGTCGTAAAAGCAAAAACGATAATCTGCCCTGCAAGTCACCTTTCGACGTTAGTCAGGGAGTGCATGCACCATGACTCTACTTTCCCAATCGATTACTTTAGCGTATCGTTCGCGGAAAAAATGAAATCTTGAAATGACTTGTTTTGATGTTGATAAATGAATAGCATTTATTTCTCTGATCTTTCTCTCATGTGACAGGGAGGACGCTTAATGTCGGATACATCTTCTACGAAAGTACCTCCTCTGAACTTATTAAATAAATTGAGTCTTTGTTTAAATCTTCTATCTTTTAGAGATTCTCATCCTGCGTCCTAAAGCATTTGAGTAACACCCGCTAAATTTCTCGTAAGAATTTTTTTACAAAACCATTGCCTATCGCTGTACTTTTTCTAATTCTCGAATACAACACTATTCTTCAGGATCCCATATACTACACGCATATTGAAGGCGAGGCTTAACCAACGCAACTTAGCTTCGCTCACGGACTTTTTCTTCGCTCCTACCGACTATTCTCTTCACGATTCCGAGTTTCTTAGATGTTCATCCACATATATTGCGAATAGTCATTGGCATTATTTTTTCTTTCGAAGAAGTTAATTGCTGAACATAAGTATATACTGAGCTCCAATTTCCAATTATCGTACGATTTCATTTTTCAATTTTATCTAAATCATTCGGCAGGGTTTATGTATCCTCTGAGCTTCCTATGACCTATAAATTATCGTGTCTTCCGCAAATATCCTAACTTTACTATCAATGTTATTGCTAAGGTCCTAAAACTTCATTTAAATCACGAAAATAAAATGCTGGATATTGCCGTTATTTTCATTACTCCTTGATAAAAATAGTACAGTATTTAATATCAATTATACCCAATGCTTTTTTTCACGCAGCCCTTTTATTGTACGTTTTCTTTTTAAGACTGTTTACAAATTCGTTACACGAGCGCACTAGTTGCGATTCTCATCAGAAATTGGCGGATTCCTCAGCAGGAGTTGCATTGAACGGTTATGTTATTCCGGAGATCTTTTGGGAGTGCATAGCTATAAATGTTTCATAATCTTCATATCAAAAGTAAAATAGCACCTGGTGATGACAGAGCTACTAAAGACTCAAAATATGGCTATATTAATTAAAGGGAGTAGAAACGCTTCTCATCACGGGCTAAACGCAGGAGAAAACGACCTCTTTTGGTGAAAATCCAGTGCGGGACTTATGTGGTGAAATTCCAGGACATTGCTGGAGGATTTAAGGTATCTATAGATAGCGAGACGGATTTATTTTGCAGCAACGCTTCAGGGAGTCGCACATTGAAACCTCCGCATATGAATCGAGCTCTAAGACCACGTTCAATGAAGGACTTCAATACACCGCCAGTTTGTCTGTAAAGCATTCAGCCCGAAGGCCGGTTGAGACTTCATCCCCTCTACCATTTGCTACGAAGAGCTGTGAGAGGAAAATGAGGCTTATTAGGCAAGACGAGAAGTGAGTTAGTTTGCCCTTGCTTTCCTCACTGAGCCAGAATGCTATAAGCGGAACAAGTTCTCATAAATGAAGCACAATGACTCTAAGAGTAACATTTTTCGTGGAATTCCAGAAGGAGAAACCTTAATTAACGCCATTAATCAGCATCGCTTAAACTTCCGTATGTTTTACATCGCCACTGCCATGAACAAGACTGAGGTAAAAGTAAATGAAACATACGTTTTAAGTCTATCCTTTACAAAAAAAATGAAAAATATTTCTTTTATCAATCTATGGCAGCAGAACCACAGCCAGTACAATGAATGGTGAAAACAAAACGTGAGGGCAAAGTTCAACTAGTTCAAATGTGTTTCATTTCCTAGGTTCCAAGTTACATAGCAAAAGAGGTACTCGAATTAAAGGTAAGGTTATTTTGATTGTGAAACATGCACCAGGACATCCAGATCTCTCATCCAAATTTGCTGCTGTTATACTTTGCTTAAATCAACCCATAATTAGGGAATCATTCCAAAGAATTTTCCTGGGTGCGCATCATCTTGCGCTAGAATACCCTCACCCGTCTTCTATGTGGGGAATAATTCCCGGATTCAACACGTAATACAATAATCGGGCGATTCAACACGTTTTCACTGAACTAGATAATGATAAGACTTTGATACGTGGAGAAGTCGTTGATACGTGGAGAAGGTTTTCTATTATAGTTCGTTTAAGACATGATACATCAGCGTTATCTGAGTTAAAATCAACGAATTTAAACGCTTGTCGGAAATCATTTAGCCTAGAATGTGTTCCAAGTCAAGATCTATCCTCAAATATGGTTACATATGCCAACATTATGCTAAATATGGCCCAAATATGGATATGGTATTGCCGATTTAACATTCGAGGATAACGATGAACTGCCTATTAACATAGCCATAAGCGAAGGCGAAGTATTTGAGATTGTTCAAGAGTTCGCTGAAAAGAAATATGTGATAGTGAAGTGAGTAAACCTGCCCTACATACTGAAATTTGATTCAGGAAGGTCTTACACTAGCTTATACTAGTAAACTGGAAAATCATTTTCAATCAAATGATTCCAATGTCGATCGTGCTGTGGTTCGTCACCGAGATTTATGTGACTGGCGAAGATAACATCACAGCGATTGATGGCCATTTTAATAGTCAAACCAAACGAAGCACAACATTTTTAAGAAATACACTAAACCATCACTCAGTTTTTTCCAAAAAATATAGAAACGTTAATTGTGCTCAAAATACAAATGACAGGAAGAGAATCCCTCAACTAGTGGAGATGATGCGCAAAAAGTCCTATTTTAAGAAATGAAATGGATTTTCAGCATTAAGTTCCTATTTTGTGGCATGTACCATTTTTTATTTTCTTTATTTTGAAGTTCCGAAGTTTTGATCCTCTTTTCTTCAATATCAAATTCCGTGTCAAAGAATATTAAAAGTGAGTATTGAGTATTGAATAATGAATATTGAGTATTTTTTTCGCTTGCATAATGTTGTATGTACGAAAATGTATTCTATTATTTTAATTAATATTGGTCTTACTACAGCAGTTTCTCACAAGAACTGGAACTGGTACCCTATTTTTCTCTAAGGCTTGCATTTTTTTTTCATAAGATTTGTTTTTACACGGAATTCTATGGAACCTTTCTACCGCGTAAAAAGAGAATTGGGAATGTTTGAGTTTCAATGAAAGTGCTAGGTAATTTCGCTTCGAATAGAATTCTATAATTGCCCGAACCTACCTCACGCGGGAAAGGTATAATTTGCAATTCATCAGGCAAGATCAATATTGGTTGAATTAATGAGCGATAATTGAATTAGAGAATATTCGTCCAACTAGATTACAAGCTCTGAACGACGGATGATCTTCATTTAATGGAATTAAAGTTATCATCAAAGCATCCTCACAAACATCTGTATCGAGGGGATTAGTAAGCCTTTGAGTGAATTAATTCCAGGTGTGACGCATGCCTTAGCTGTATTAAATTAGTCCAGATGAACTTTGTATGTAAGCGTTAATCATCTACTTACTTTCATAATGAAATGGTTAACAAACTTCATCAACTGAAAGAAATATCCATAGAATCTTTTGCTTTTGAGAAGGTCAATTCATAAAATTAGCTGAAGACTTGAGGATATTCTTAGCGCCTGATTCAGAATCAGACATGTTTAGTATTAAATCGATTGAAGGTAATTGAAGAAGACCAACAGTGGCTAATAAATCCTGTGAATATGAAGCTACTGGTAGAGAGTAACTTCGATTAAAAAAGTTTTCAGCTTTCACTTAAATCATTGAAGTTCCAGTTGGAAGAAATGGATTCATTAGTCACCAAATGAATAGCATTTAATTAAAAATAATTCTGAAATTATGTTTTCCTTGGAGTTCTAAGTAATACTAAGGGAAATGAAAACCAGTTTATTTTTTAGGAAAAGATAAATTCTGTAATGACTATTATCGGCGTATCGCGTTAATGTGCATCTTTGTGAATTGCTGAAGTCATGGATCTTGAACCGTATTGCAGATTCTTTGAAGTGAATTCCAACACCTTGAATATCGTCTCTTCGATTCTTAAGAAAGAGTTTTCATATCTGTCTAAATTACTTTTTAGTAAGTAATCAGCAAACTCCATAATACATTTCCGAGTAAAAACATCATACTGTTATGGAGAATGTCGTTACTACAATACGGATCTAACTTGACTCACATATTACGCTGAATATTTCGATATAAAGACTATTTAAGAAATCAGCACCGAAATTACCTCAGAGTAATACTAGATCACGTGCCAGATACGGAGATTTCAACTCATAACTTAAACTGCGTGAGTTTTAGGGTGCAGGGAAATAATTTTGAATACGTTCATCCTTTAGCCAATTCAGAATAAAACTTTTCTTATCTATTTTCCCTTTAGAGTTAGTACTGAAATAAATTCTAGCTACAAGCAATCACTAATCAAAATTACTCAACTTTAAAAAAGCAAATCATCCGTATGATATATACTACATATACTAAGCCCGTATCGATACGGGCTTAGTATCCACGGCATGTGTATGCCGCATTGTCTATATTTAACCGTTAATATCTTTGAATCGATGAAAGTAATGCGAAGAAACGGTTCATGTATTAAATTACTGTAACTCATTACTTTCTAAAGTAGGAGACGCTTCACAAAATTTTTGCTGATCTCAACCAGCCAAAGTGTCAAAACCTACAAAGGGCTTGTTTGCCTGCTCCATTTTATGCTGAACTCAATCTCATTCTGTAACATCCGGCGAGGAGGCAGAGGATTGGTTTTAGGGATTCCGCGGCAGTGAAATTCGTATTTTGTCTTTAAAATTCCGAGCGGCGCTCGCTTCCCAGAGAAAGGCATTTCTCTCTCCTTAAAGGATGCATCCTCGAGATGAATGATACCGAAAGCGAGGGGAGCTCTTTTAGCAAGGATAGGCACAGTCCAGGAATCTATACGCCCTTGGCTCAATGCCAACTCGGGCAGTGTGAGGCTAAGTGGCAATTTTATTGAAATATTTTATAGTACTATTCTTGCAAAGAAATCACGTACGATATTGATTATATCAAGTCTGATAGTGCGGCAATTTTTCATTCGAAATGAATTTATCTGCGAGATTGCTGAGAAAAGTGGGACGTCGTCGTTGGAGAATTAATAAAATCGCGATGATTTATGAGTGACGGAGTCTCAGACGAGATTCGCAAATCATCAAGGCTAATTAAATTTGTTGAGAAGGCTGTTTTAGGTAAATTGGTTACTTATTTTGAAGTGAAAGAGCCCATACAATTTCGAGTACTACGATTTAAACTCTCTTTAACAAACTAAACCGAAGGAGTGTTGAGGAGATACAATGAATACGCAGAGTGTAAAACTCAATAGCGTTAGAGAGTTTCATTAACTACGAATCAGGCGAAAGAGCATAATTATCCATCAAATTATTAAATCGTAATTAAACTGCATTTTTAGTGCAACAGCCCCATGAGAGCTGAGGTTTGGTCAACCATGCTTGCTTATTGGCTAGCCCATCCACAATGGATCGGCTATCTATTACTTCCCGTAGGTTTCATGATTCTGCGGAATGTTGGGAGAACATCATGGCCCTTGCCCAGGATTCGAACCCGGGACCGGTTTCACTAAACTCGAACATGCAACGCTTGTCCAGTCGGAAACTATCAAATGATGTACTTAGCAAATTTTTATTCTAGTCTTAGTTTTCTATTTTTAAATCAATGCGTAAGCAGATTGCACCAATGGGAATTGGTGATATTTACGATATTTGAGATGAATAACATTCCTAAAACTAGTGGCATAATATTAGAACAATTTCCCGAAACTGATGAATATTAATAACATCATACGTAAATGGAAGAAAAGATGAAGTTATTCTCACCAGAACAAGTTACTTTACAATATTTGTGCGACTTCCTTCTCCATTATTTCACGACATTATTTTCCAGTTTGTATCTGAGTAGAACTATTTAAGTACTACTACTGTTGTAGTTTAATACTATAAATATTCTGAATCGGCAGAATTTCTTTTGGGACCGGGAAAAACTCGGAACCTCTTAAAAATGGATGTGAAACAACTTCTCCTTTTAGATATAGTTTCTCTTCTTATTTCGATCTAATGGCAATTAATATCGATGGCCTCGGAAAAAATCGATTTTTACTGTTAGCTTCCTTAGAACTTCGTTTTATGTGATACATTTCGCCAACGACGAGAACCTTTGCTGATCCGAGATTAGGTATCGTTATTTCTTTGGCGTACATGTTGAGATTTTTGAAATATTTCCGTAAAATATTGATAAGAAATAACCAGCAACTTTATTCTAATGTGGCTTATGTTTGAGTGGGAAGACTTCAGAATGGACTAAAGAGGTAAAATTTGACATCATGAAGAAACTCACGAGGTCTCTTAAAACAACGGTGTACTCTCTTTGTTCCTCCTGGCATTCATTCTTATTAACTGCTGTAAAAGTCGTTTATAGGGTCATTCTGCTGCATTTACTCGGAAGATTTCAATTCATAGCATTTTACTCAGATAAAAACGTGTGTACAAACTACCTCAACCGTTTTCTTGCCTTGTAAAGCTCATTATCTCTCCGAAGTCTTCCGTGGTTGGTGATTGAAGTTTGGAGGACTCAACCCGCCTTCGGACTGATGGGTTAACGGGTTGTACGTCATGGGTTAAGGTCGGTACCTCTCTAACTGATCTTCTATAGCAAATAACTAGGAATCGTACTCTACGGACTAATTTTAGAAACACAGAAAGTGTCTCTTCTGAATAATACGACTTAAAACCTACGAATTTCCAATATATTTGATCGATTGTGTAAAAATTCAGTTCCGTGTAAAATATGCTGCATATATAATCATACTTTTTTATTATATTTATAACATTTAAGCATTGGAGAAATTGAACTCGTGCTCTTTTCTTCTCCTATCATAGCATTTCTAATATTCAGTTCCTCTTAGATGCCTGCGACATTTGATTTCATGAGTTCTCGGGCAGAATGTTAATAAATCACATTGTAGCTACATGAATACCATGCCACGATGAAAAATTATTTTCATTTATCAGTTCATAGAGAACATTCCCTCTTACAATTTCGAAACTTTGTTGTCTTATCCTCTGAGAACTTTCGTATAAAGTTGAACCAATGAATTAATGAGTCCTGAGTCTAATGTTCCGGTTGGATCCGATTGCGACAGGTCCTGTGAATTTACAGGGTGGGGCTCAGAAGAACACAAAGTTTTCTCTCCCTCTATGTCATTCTATATCGCCAGGATACACGCAATTTTTAATAATCGATACATTTCAGTACGGTTCATCATTATCTTTTTACTTTTACATTCTTTTCAGAATCACCCCGCAAATGGTATACGTACCTATCTAATAATCAAGTCTCTCTCAGTTTCGAAAATTAAGAGCAGGAAGCACTTATGTCAGTCAATTTTACTATTCTTTCCGAAACGAAATTCCAACAAAAATGGAAGAGGAAAATATTTTGTAATATAGAAAATATGTGAGCGTGTTCAATAAATCTTCTGGTATTCCTGGCATAGTAACTTCGGTCCTCTAGTTAATTGGGATTCAAGAATTCTTCCAGTATTTTTATCTTTGTCTCCAGTTGCCTGTTACTCACGCAGTAATGATCTGCGGGCTTCTCGTGTGTTCCAGACTTATTTTGAAGATATTATTTTATTCTTTACTGTGACTGGCGAAAAACCTTGCATAAGAAGCTCGAAAAATAACTTCGATATGCGTAATTAAAAGTGACTGCATATCAAGCTGTATACATTCTTTTGAATATCAATTTGTTGGAATACCACGCACCACTATCAAATTAACATAATGCAATTGTGTGTGTGAATATTGATGTTTCATTTTATAGGTGTGTTTATATACGAGTGTATTAGGTTTTAGATGTAATTGCTATTGTTTATTGTTAGTTATAACTTATAATTTATGTATATAAATAGTAAACTAATCATCTCTTTTAACTAATTGACAGTATTTAATTATTTATTTCATGAGGTCTCCTCAAACATCCATATATAGTACAATTGCAGCGAATTACTTAAAATGGAAGAACACACACATCCTAATTGAAAAATTCTCATTAGACGAGACTCGAAACNTTATAATTTATTCAGCCTTTGAAATAAATCTTACAGAGCTGAAGGATAGATATACTTGCAAATTCTGATAATGAGAGGACAGATAATTAATAATGCGTAAAAGTTCTGAGAGAGATCGAAGATATCGGAGATCGACGATTAAGGCAAAAGTAATCACTTTTCTCTTGTTTGATTTAGTAATTTTTGAATTTCAGTATCAACGCCAGATAAACTCAAATGCTTTAGCCTTGATGACTTGGGAAGGAGTGACCGGGGATATAAAGATGAATTTGCGACGATAAGAGTTAGTAGAAGTAAATTCTCCTTTTTAAATGGAGCAGTTGCACAATCGCAAGATTTATCCGCTCGAGTCTTCCAGCCCTTCGCTGAGAAATCACAGGGATTTTGAAAAGAGCAGTTAAAACTTTTTTGCACGAGTGAGCTTGCCGTTGACGTAGTAAAAGAGGAGTTTGGGATCGCCTAGTAGGGTGAAAAAAGCTGGGGAATTGGCCTTAGACCGTTACGGAAGATCTACCAGGATCGTTAAAAAACTTGCATGGTATGTTAGGAATAGATTTTTGTAAACTGTGGTGTAAATGAAGGCATATTATGAGTTTTTTGCCCAATTATTTTAGCTAGAGCTATTTTCTAGTTTCTCAAATCAGCTGTAGTATACAGCGTAAATCATTTCAGGTGTTCATTTCTTATACGAGTATATGTACTCGTATATGTACTCGTATATGTATTTATCAGTTAAATAAAAGGAATTTTCCTGGAATTTAACGATCATTCTGTGCTTATACCATAACCCCAGTAGCTTGACTGAATAGAATATGGAAGAGGTGGAAAGCAACAATCTTTATAAACTGTTATGGAATGTCATACATTAAAGTTATCAGCGTACTTTTTTGGTCTCTAACTGGAAAAAGTTTTCTAGCCACATTATAGGTTTTAAACCCTCACCCTATATATGAGTCTTTTACGAAATTAATTTTCCTGTCATACAAAGTCAGCAGGGACTCTGACAGCTCTTCAAAGTTGAAAATTAGCTTTTCCACCGATAAAGCGCGTCTAGAGAAAATCTTTGGTCCTTTCTGAAAGTAAATGAAACTTGAAAGAAGCGATATTCTCGTGAAAAGACCACTCACTTATGAAAATCTAAAGATTTTCCGTCATCCTCGAACGCATGACGTATAAAAGTCAGAATTCTGTTAGTATATGAGATTAAGCTTTAAACTATACTGGAAGATAACTTTGTCGCAGGCAATTTTGATCGGTTCGATGGAAAGGAACTGATGCTGAACAACTATTGGTAAAAATTAATAAAAAAGATCTAGTGGTGTGATGGTGAGTTTTTCTCATTGAGGAGCAGCACCTTTCTCCTTTTCTCACTGCTAATCTAAATGGAATTTGCCATTATCCTGTAAGATTTTTGTGCAATTTATTCTAAAAATGAACTGCGCAATAAGATCCGTGAGCAACACACTTGCGCGTAAGAGACCATAAACCGAGTTTAATTCAATGAAAAACAGGAAAGTATGTGGAATGACCGATAGCTTCAAAACTGCTCGATACTAGGAAAAATGTTTGGGGCTCTAAATTTTTTGGGGTCTTTTTAATGATGACATTAGAAATTCATAAGAATAAAAGAGGAATTCATTGAACTAGCTCGTTTGCACTTGTTGGGGTTAGAGAGAATTACAGAATTGTCCGGTGGAATGGTGGAACTTGAGGGATTCGATATAACTGTCAAGGTGTCTTTGGAGGTCAGAAAAAATGGCCCTTTATTATCTTTACGACATGTATTTATCATATTGAGAATCCTCAATATGAAGAAGTGACCGTGAAGTAATAAACAAGTCGAATTCAAAGTTTGGGGAAATTTGTGGAATGTGACATTTCTTTGTCCAATTCAGTCATTAGAAATATCAGATCTCATCGGAATGTTTGATATTTTTGCGTACATTTTGCATCGTATTAACCATAGTAGTTTTCACTCATGAACGAAATTTTTTAAGATTGAAAATTACGCGGGAAAATGATCATATCCGCAGTGTACATTGGAGATGTAGGAAGGGATTTGTGTGAAAATCTGTTTACATCTAAAGTTATAAGGGATTCGATCATCTTTCGGAAAGGATGTTAAAACCCTTCCTCAAAACTTCAAGGGAAATAAGTGAACTTTAAGAATTCTTTTTTAATACTGCAATGTCTTCTATTACTTTGTAATATTTTATGGTAAATATTCGCGTTAGTTTACCAACTGATAGGTAGCCAATTAGTAATGCATTCGATTAGCAATATAATGAAGAAGTACTTAGAGTGGATTGCTTTGTTAATCAGGCAAACTGTTTTGGTATAACCTCGTGGTCCTACATTAAATATCGCTGTAGGAACACGAGGTTCTCATCCAGATTCTAGAAAAAAAATTTAAAATAGAGAATTGCTCCATCTCACCTAGCTGCGAGACTGAATTGCTCCTCGTTGTTAGCGTCCGGGGAGCGAGGCTCCACTTGCTCCAGCAACTCCACTCTCGAGTTCTGGCTGTGGACGATGGAGTGTCCATCAACCCTCCCGTGGTGCGAGGCAGAAGACGACCCTCCGCCACCAGCGGAAACTCCTCCGCGGCCAACCAAAGCCACCGTTGGGATCCTCCTTCCTGCCTCGAAGCGCGGCCAACCCCATTTCCTTTTCCATCTGAAGAACGCCGGTGCCACATCCCCGGTCTCGGACCTATTAGCCGCCGGATCGCCGTCCATCCTTAAGACGCCGGATTCAAAGACGAGCTGGAGACGCGTTGCTCATGCCGGAAAGGGACTCGGAGGGGATCTGAAGGAACAAGAAGTCTGCACGGGGGATCCGAAAAGGGTCGGAAGTACGCCGACAGCCGGCCATCCAGATTTTCCCCGCTTCACCGGAAAGTTCAACAGGTAGTAGTTGGGTGAGCTTCCGCTACTCCCGTTCCTGTAATTTCTCTACGGCTCGCGCACATAGGAGTTGGTGCGAAAATCGATCGGGCGCCGAAGGAACCTCCGCACCTCTCCGACTCTCCTCACTCTCGCATCCATAGACGGACGCTGACGACGGATACATGCGCGTCTACGTCCTGACTGGTCCAGCGCACTCTCCCCGCGGATAACAGGGGTTCTGTTGCGCCTGCGCGACGCCCTGATCCGGAACCGAGAACACACGTGGGACACACGCGAGACACACGCGGGCACATCTTCGGACGGCCCAAGCGGCATTACCGCTCGTGAACTCCTCGGGAAAAATGTCCCCAATCTCGAGGGCACAGCACAATGCTGCCGTCGAATTATTCACACGTGATGTTAAGGGCAAACTTACCAGCACTAAAGCCGCAGAAATGAACGACGAGGGATCACTCGGGATTGATTTTAAAGGTGCGAAGGATGACGTAAACTAAACCTCATTTTCAGCATTTAGAGGATTTTGTGTAATGATTACGACTGCAGTCCCTCCTCGACGTACGAACTTAGCTCGTCACCAGAAGCGATTTATCCGAGGATATTTCCTATCTCTTAGCTCTCTGATTCTCATCTCATTTATTGGAAATTTTGTTGATTGCTTTCCTTGGTCTTAATTAACATTGGGACAGAAAATGAGAATATCTTAATCTAAACTTGAACTAGGATATGAAGGACAGAGGTTATAGTAATAATAATGTCGACTTTATTATGCGATTTTTGGTCTAAAGAAACCACTCTAATAATTAACCTGTTTCAACTCACGAACACAATTAACCATGCCATTAACCAGGAATCGAACCCGGGACCCCGGCGTTGCTAGGTTTCCACAACAACCACTACACCATCGAGGCCGGCAATTGTCTGGTTTAAGGTAGACTTTTTTCAAGTGAATTGTGTTTCACCTATTTAACACTTGCAATTTTTAATGCAGCATTTGTCTAAAATATCCTAACCGTAATACTCTGTTTTCCTCATTTTGGGGTAGAGGAAAGAAAGTCACGAACGCTGAGATCACAGAGTTACGACATTGATTGAGAAGGAAGAATATAAATATGATATTCATTTCTTGAATGGCAGATTAAATTATGTAATCTCATCGCACCATTCTTGATAAGCAATACTATAAAAAAGTTATGAAAACTGGAGCTGTGTGCTTCCAAATTTATCAGCGCACACTGGCTTCCTTAATGTGGCCTCTATATGGGAAGAAACCGGTCGTAAAATGAAAAGAATAACGAAGTACTTCGATTTCAAACTTTAACAATAGGCGCTGCAGAAATCCGGTGGATGGCGTTTTAGAAAATATCGGGCGGCTTCCTAGTCCAACTTAGAGGGAATAGTGATCCTAACCCACGAAACTGCAAGATAGTTTCGAAAGGCGATATTTTCCTTCCGTGGTTCAAGGAATTGATAAAGAAACTTTAGTGGCGACGGAAGATCTTGTTGTAATGTTATTAAGACATTTAATCTCATCCTGCGTCACAGTATTCTCACTGTTTCCCAATCATGTTGTATTTTATAGTTACTATAGTTTTGTAAGAGAGAAATAACTTTTGCAGGGACAAAATTAAGTTGAAACCGCTACGGTAATTCAGCTGCGTTACTTGCGAAATCAGCACTCAATATAAGACTTTCAAAGACGCTAATTACCAACTAATTGGCGACGATATCATGTTCCATTTCCTTAGTGACTATCTCGAAGCCAAAATACAACGTTGATAAAGTAAAAAACCATGAACTCAGAGTGTTTATAAAGATGTCGTACTACTGTGTTCAATTTGAAATACGTTCCCTTTGCTTGAATATCTAACCTGAGATGTCCGCTTGGAAGTGTTGCTTAGAGGTATTAGGTTTAAATTCGAATGCTTTCATTTTTCTCACTGCATCTGAAATTGCTACTTAAAAAGTCATAAAATGAAGTTTGTAAAAGCATTTTTGCTTGCTAGTTCCTGAAGCGTAGAGCAATGCGGTAAACGTATACTCTGGGGTAATTTTCTTCGCAATAAAACGCAGTATTTACATGAATGAATGACATCCAGGGACTTAAAATTGAATGCTGACCGACTTTATATTCTTCCGCAAGCTTTTTACTATTTTTCTCACTTTTTCTTGGTGAAATCTATACTGATAACTATGTTATTCAAACCTCACACGTTTGAAACTATATTCATTAAAAGTTTGAATTGCTTCAAAATTCTCATTATATTAGTTTTAACTTTAGTTAGTACTTAGAGAACCCTTATATATCTAAAATGTTGGAACTTCAACAGGATTACCCTCGTTTACGCTTTCGGCTATACATCGAGTTATGGTAGTTGTGAGATAGAATAATTACAAATGGGAAATACGGTTAACGACATGGTAAAGAAAAAGCACATTGTGAGGTCCACAAAATATATTGTATATTTTGTGGAGCTCACCAAGTTTTTTTTCTGTATGGAGTTTCCCTGAAGAAATCCCACCAGGTTACACCTGGATATGTTAATTTAATTTTAGGAAAAGGGATAAGGTGACTTGGCACGTAAAGGCGTGCACCTATGGAAATTCTCAAGGAGAAGCGGAAATGAAAAAGTTGGGTGTGACCGGATCTCAAACCTGGATCTCCCAATTGCCGGTCGATTGCCCTAGCCATTAAACTATCTTGCCGGAACATTTTGACTTGCTGTTCGAGAAATTTTGTTTACAAGGGCGAGTTAGTTCGTCTGAATAAGTGGCAACGTACTGTGCCGGGAAAAATAATCGGGCTAATACAAGATTGTGATTGTGGTTGTCGTTGGAAAGAACTTCAAAAACCATCGACAATGTTACTCTGTCGTATGCGCATCCCCCCACCGATGATAGCATCTTTAGGGACAAAAGCAGAAAGCAGGATTATTTTTTTGACCCTGATGATGCTATCAGTAGTGCGAAATGCGGATACGGCAGGATCACATTGTTGATGGTTTTTGGAGTTCTTTTCAACGGCCACTAGCTCAACCATCAGTGGCTATCTATTCTATGAATAGAATGTTTTGGAATAAAATTTTTGATAAGAAAGTAGAATGTAATCGAAGTTTCTTTTTCAATTAGAATATAATTTATGAAAGTATAATTAGATATAAATCGTCGAATATTAAGCAAAACTGGTTTTAGGGTCCACTGAGGGCCTCGAGGAGGGTCTGTTTCAGTGTAGTTTCCCTATTTGGGGTCACCGTGGTTCTGGGACCGTCTTCAATCCGGCTCTAGGTACTCTAGAAATTGCTTCTTTTGTTGGTGGTTTATTTCCGTAGCCTTCAAGTTGGGGGCCTCACGATTCCGTTTGGTAAAGGTAAGGTCTGAGGTAAGGCAAAGCGTGCACCTAAGCCCCACTGTGACTAACCAAATAAAGCTTTGCAACTTTATTTGTGGCGACAATGTAAGGGAATTCGTGGAAATATAAATTTGGATAGTCTGCCAAATCTCTTTTTTCGAGGCTCTCTATCCTGATCTATTTCTTCATCTAGTACTCAGCTTTCCATGGTATTTCTTATCTCTTCAATCCTTGCTGTTCTAGTTCGCTCGCGCTTATTCTTTCTTGGTAGAGCATACTGAGAAATTCTTTTCGACCATCGATTATCTGGCATTCTTAATAAATGGCCTAATCATCGAAAGGCTTTCCGTTCGATTCTGTCCATTAAGGTATATATTGCTCCCGTACGATAACATATCTCTTCGTTAGTTATTCTTTGTTCACGTGAGACTCCAGCGATTCTTATTACATGGTCTATCTCGACAGCTCTCAATCTTCTCCATAGTTCCTTGTAATTAACCCATGCTTTAGAGTGGGTTATATATTACTTGTTTTATTTCTAATACACTATAACGTGTTTAAGCTCCCAGTTATCGTTTTACTTTCTCGGATTCTTTGTCTAATTTCTCTCTCTCCTAACCCATACTTACGCATCATTGCAACTTAATCGTTAAAATATTTCAATTAATTGAACATGAACACCATTATTTTGTAATTGACATTTCGAATTATTCTTCGCTATTAATCACAAATTAGGTTTGTTTTGCTGTTCTTAGTTCCCGCGGGTACTGTGATGCTGCCATTAACTTTCGCATTTGAATTCACATAAACCTGCAAATAGTGTTTCTGGATCGGTAAGCTACGGCAAGAGAGAATTTTTCTCTGGATCTAAAAATTTAAATGACGGCCAGAGTGGGTTCATTCCAAAGCATTCTATATTAGTATGCCTTTCACTTTCAATGAGCCATTTAGCGCAAAGCCAACAAGGAAATATGAGCTTTACTGACTTTAATATCGGGCGTTGTATTCTTTATTTTGACCATCCATCTCGCGAATTAAACCCATATACTTTTGTATGATAGGTCGAGAAATAAAGTGGGTTTGTGTGCGTTGCTGCTTTGATGATGAAAGTCTTAATTTTCATTTGAACGGTCGGAAAGCAGGTTTCATTAATCCTTAATGAATTATTTTTCCTTCCTCTCGTTTGCTTTTCATCCCTTGCGATTTCATTTCTCTTTCATCTATTTTTCCTCATCTTCCACTGATGCTTACATTATAAGGAATTCTTTCTCCCGCGTGCTTTTCTCCTCTACGCTACTCATCTCTTTCCAGCTGTCTCATTAACCCTCTCGAGACTCTAACACCCTCTTCCCCTTTCTTCTCTCTCCATTGCAAATTCATGATACCTTCCCTGCCCACTCCGCAAATTTCCCTAGGCTTCCACCGTTTCCAGCATTTCCCCAAGTCCTCTCAAAATTTATCGCCAAACTGTCGTTATTACATGGCGAAATAAAGATATGTGTTTCCCAACAGGTTATCTAATGGAACTGTGATGTAATTCGTACGGAATCCTTAATTGTGATGCCATGTGGATTTTGGAATCAGAATTTCGGAGCTCGCGTCGCTCTGTCTGCAAGGATGAAAATAGATCCTAAAACTCTTGGTTTTTCCTCTTGCCTCTGACAGGTGACGGCGCGCGTTGAGGAATAATACATGCTGCGAGATTTCAAAAGCACAGCGAGAACCGAGAAATGCATTTGGGGACTTGTAACCAGAATTCTTTGAAAATTCGTAAAAATGTATGCGCGTACGACGACGAATTAAAATTTATACATATATGTATGTGCATATTCGACCTTTCTGGCATTCTTGACGTTACGATGAATATTAACCTACATATATTTACTTATTTAAATTACTGGTTTTAAATTACTTATTTAAATTAATAGTTTTAAATTACTTGTTTAAATTACTAATTTTTAATAAAATATTTTACATTACTTATAAAAGAAATTGCTCCCTTTTCGAGTTAGTTTTCGGTTTCTTTAATCCTAGACTCATCATTGTTTATGCTTCTCCTTTCATTGACTCATTTTCTTTGTGATTTTTTCCTCTCGTTTGTAACATTCCCTCTCAACATTTCCTCCGCTATTTTCTTGATCGTCCTCCTTGCAGCCATCAATGGTTAATACAGTAAAACCCGTGTAAAACGCTCCCGTTCAAGACACTAACACGCTTAATCTTCGGTGTTTTCTTGGTCCCAGTCCCTTTCACACGAAACATAGTAAAAATATCGCTTAAGACGCTCTCTTAACTGCTTTTAGGCGGATTTTTCCCCTTCCTAAGATGTTCTGAAACGTTTTATTGCCAATCCTCCCCCTTATTACGTACACCAAAGTTGTTCATATTTGGTATCTGTATTGCCGTCCTCCGCTCCCCCTCTCCCGCTTCGATTTGTTGCCAATAGGGTTCCTTTTGACTCTCTAGTTTTTGAAAACTGTTTCTGTATGAAGAAAATCAAGAAATCGCGAAACAGAACAATATCTAGTAGTAGTGATATTGTATTTGTAGGGTACCTCTACAGCTGAGGTCATTTTGCACCTTCTCAGTATCCCATGTAATAAAAACGACGGTATATTTCTATACTTTAAATTTTTACATAAAGAACAAAATGATTGAAAGAATTAATATTGTTTCCAGCTATGCAGAGAGTGGGTGGTATAAAGCAGTGCTAGAAAAAGGAAAAAAACGAATTAGTCTCTAGAAGATAGCAAAGGATATAATAAAAAGGTAAGTTGTCTAAGGAGAATGTCCTTATATTTTTTGGAAGAGTCCTGTCTCCTTCATAAAATAAATAACTTTGTCTATCATATAATGATCCTCACCAATGATATCTTTCAGTGTCTCTGAACTTAAATATTTCATCTACATCTACATTAGTACCCTGCAAGCCGCCTTTCGGCGTGTGGCAGGGGGTTTTCAAATATTTCCTGTGCTGTTTGGAATAATTTGGCATTCAGTGAATATATGTTGAATGGTTAGGGGGAGATACACTTGTCACATTGAGGAGGTACGGGAGGTTGTAAAGAGGTACGGTATGAGTGCGTTAGTGCACTATGCCCAATCCTCAAACGAGTTAAACCTACCTCTTCTTGTTTCTAACAGAAGAGCGCCAAGGTTTAACGTCCTTTGCGATTGCACACAACTTATTCCCAGCTGTGAGGACCAGTACCTCTTCTTGTTTCTAACAGAAGAGCTCCAAGGCTTAACGTCCTTTGCGATTGCACACAACTTATTCCCAGCTAGAGAGGACCAGTACCTTTTCTTGTTTCTAACAGAAGAGCTCCAAGGCTTAACGTCCTTTGCGATTGCACACAACTTATTTCCAGCTAGTGAGAACCAGTACTGTTCCCAATATATTTCAGTGTCTCTGTACATAAATATTTCCTGTGTCGGCTGGAGTAATTTTGGCATTCAGTGAGCAATTTTTTATCGTGAGGTGGGAGCAGAGCAATATCTATACCACTATCGGAGACGAGACTATCTCCTTCGTCTATAGCTATAGCCCTGAGATAGAGTGAGATATTCCCCATGAATCAACCGATTGGTGGAGTTTTCTTTACTCGCAAACTCATTTGATAAACATATCGACTAAAACAGAGTGGGAGTGCAGTGTTTGGTGGGCAATTGAAGGTCTTTGGGAGATCGCACTCTAACGCACTCTCACCACTGCTCTTAAAATATTTGTTAATCTTCCCTTATTTTCTATCTGGTAAAAATTGCTTCATTGTAGTGTGAAAAATTACCAAAACGAAACAGCAATGGGAGGCGCTCTCTTTGTCCGAAAAGCTGACTATACTTAAAAAAATATAACGTACACGCAATCAGTATTACACAGTAATTTGCGGGCTCTCAAGATATCCAGTTTCATCTGTGTTAAGTGAAGGAAACTAAATAAGAGTCACTTTAGTGTTAAGGATCGTATACTTAAAAACCCCTCCCTTTTGTTTTCCAACGTTAAAGAAAGTTTTCATATCCCCGTTATAACACTATCCTCACTTGGTCCCCTGAAAAGCCTCTTAACCAGGTTTTATGGTATTTCTTCTCTCCGTATGGATATTTGCGCTAATAAACGTTTAACATGTAGAAATACTTTAGTCTTTTATTGGTTGTGCTGTCTTCATATAAAAGGCAGCTTCATATCCTTTACATACACGCACTCATGGAATTAAGGTATTAAACATTTATTCATTTATTCAACATTTATGATTAGGCTACATGGAGAGGATGAACAAAAGCGGAATGTATACTAATATAGTGTATAACCAATGGATAGTACATATATTATCATGGTTAAATGGGAGATTGGATTTTTTAGTCCAAATCTCGCCCAATAAAGACGTTCATATTGTATTGTATACGGTCAACGGTCCGCAAGGGATATAAAGATGTAGCAGACTCCATCTGTACAATCCATCCATGAGGTTATCAAAACGTCAGATTGATTAGGAAGTGCTGGATAATTTTTCAATGTGTCAAGCGCATGTAAAAATGCAATAACACTTTAATCTTCCAATTAACCGACGCCGTATATACTCAGTATGCATCCAGATAAACGCTCTTTGCTATTCCACTTATTCCCTTTTCATATTTCATACTTAATACCTTTGTAATTCTCATTCCACAATTCTAACTTCCCTGAATCCTTCATTTTCCTTTCCGATGAGTCTGTTTCCCGTCTCTGGGATTTTTCCATCTCATCGCGTTAAGTGGAACTTTACAAATTTCCTTTGGCGTCAACCTTTTCTTAACTCCAATTATATCTGCATTTGCATTCTATTTGTGTGCATTATACATCTCTCGCATGTAACGTGCGTAGTAATAAATAGTCTAATCTGCTCAGTTCTTCTCCATTTTATATATACTTCAACCCGCTTAATCTATTTCTTTCTTTTAAGATTTGCGTGACTATCATTCCATATAGTACAAAGAAAATATGTATGAAGAGTATCTGCTAATTTCTACTCTTTCTTCCTCGTAGTTGGCAATAGTTACCTAGTATTTAGCGTACTTTATGACGTTTTTTCCAGTTGCTTATTTATCTTAACGATTTGCTGGTCTTCACCTTTGGGTAAATGTCTACAGATGGAAGCTTATGTTAACACCTAGCAGCGAGGTAAATGTTCAACCGGTTTTACAGTAAGAAAGAAGGTGTTCGTGTCATTTTTTGCTTGACGATAATAATATTTGCATTATATATTATTGAAAATATACCTGTTTCGTGGTCAATTCGTTTAGCGGATATTATTAATCTTGACTAAATTTAGAAAAAGCTGCTGAGAAAGTTTAGAAACGAAAATGCCAAAAATAAGGTCTTTGCAAAGAATATAATGAATTATTCGGACATTTATTCGAAAATTACACACTTACTATTCGATGGTAAAGTCAATATAAGAAACAAACTTTGAAAACTACTTCAAGTGGTCTCGTGAGGCCCGAGAAGATTCAATTTTTTCAATGAGGATTTCATACTATCCCGTATATTTTCAATCTATAATCTTCAATCATATCAGCAGTATAAGGACTCTCGGATAGCTAAGTGAGTAGCACGTTCGTCATTGGTGAGAGGGGTCCCGGGCTCGATTCCTGGAGGGATCCCATACGTGCGACCGACCTCAACTATCAAAGCCCTTCTAACAATACTAATACTAGTAGTTTACTCCACTTTAGCGGACTCCATTTACCAATCAACTCATCATCTGCAGTTGCTGCTTTATTCTGTTGCTTCTATTGCTGCGAATCTCATCAATTCGAAAGATTTTGTCTTTCCTTTACTCCTCCGAACCCAAGCTGTTACTCAATGAAATTACCACCTATATTTACTGCAGTATATCATCTTTCTTTAATATAATATTATTATTGTATTTTATTTTACTTTTATATTGCAGTTCATAGCTGATAAGAGTCAGAGTTTAGAGAGTACTGATTTCGATAGAGGATAAGTGTCATTCTTGAGTCATTAATATATGTTTCTGCTTTCTTTTCTTTAATCCTACTTGTAATCCCTGAAAATCATTTGATCCCACACCTGTATCCCTCTCAAGATTTGCAGTATCCCAACTTTCCTTGCATAACCTGATACTTCGGGAATTCATGCTTGAATATGAATTCTCCCGTAGGCTTTCCTTTCTAGTCTTTAAATTTCATTCTCAAATCTCAATCTTTATGGCACTAATTCATATTTTCATACCTCATTTTCTCACCGTATCTAAGCGTTTGGTTTAGCCGTGCACATCATCCTTAAGCCTCAATCCTCTTTAATCCTGTGCAGTATTTCTTCAATCACTCTACCTTTCGCAACTATCATTTTAAACTCACGAATTGCACACTCTAGAATGCCTTTTCATTGCCAAACTACTTCCCTTTCTCTTTATTATTAACTCATTCCTTTATTTACAAATAATTTATCTTAAACCTATCCTTAATCCTTTTCTATTTAAAAACTTTCTTTGGGTCTTTTTCTTTATCTGTAAACCTTTTGTATAACAGCTTGAACGTCTACTATATTCTTGTCGAGAAATATTCCATTTTCGTGGTCTTTTCTTTCGCAGTTCAAGAATTAACGCGAGGGATATTGGTAAAGTATCGGAAATCCATATTTTAAATACCGTACATACCCGCGTATAGGAAGAATTGTTTTGTTGCAAAAATTTAGCAGAGTGTGTCCTATAGGAAATTATGGATTTTCCATGGTATTTATTATGATAGATCAAGAATGCAACACCAAGAAACCTTACTTCGTTTTATATGTGCGTGCGCTTTATACGTACGAAGATACTTTCCCTTCTAGTCTTTAAGTTTCATTCTCACACCTCAATCATTATGGCCCAGCTCTTCTTCGTATGCCTTATTTTCTCGGCGTAGTTAGCGTTTACTGTAGCAGTCAATGTAATGCTTCGGATGCAATGTAAATGGTATTTTAGTATAATGCAGTTCAAGAACATGGTTACGTTTCAATCGCTACCTAGATCGCAGATCTCTTTAAGTGGGAGCTTGATTATGGGTGTTAACGAATAAAATAATTTTTATTCTATTAATACGTTTCATGATTTTTGTTATTATACCTAAAGCTGTTTCATTGTCTGAGATATTTTCAGTGTTTGCGTTTCACAGTCGTTCTTGGAGAAGGTCATAAGATGAAAAGTGAACATGGGACCGTCGTAAGGAATGTAAATGAGAATGATCCATTCATCAAATGGAACCTTCCCTTCAATTGCTTCGACCAATCCGCTCTCAATGGTTTGCTCAAATTGCTCTCCGTTGATTTATATGCCGATAGAGAAGTACGAATCCGTGGCACAGACGGTCTTAGCTCGGCTCTCACCCCCGATCCGTTCTGGTGGTAGAATGGAACCAACCTCGGTTAGTGGAACTGCATGAGGAGAAAGGCAAGAATTTTCCAGAATCGACACCCGACGAATAAAGGGGAGAAATTCAGTGATGGTGAATAGCTTAAATTCTTAATGCAAATGCGCACCATCCATCTGCAGTGTTGCTCGAGACCGAAAATCTCAATGGATATTCCTCGATCGATGAGTGCGTTTCACTCTATTTCACTTCGTTCCGTGTTATAAATATTACGAGGAGTTGTTAAATTTTTGAGGATGTAAAGGAAGGGATAATTCAAATCAAGGCGAAGAAGATAGCTTTTAGTAGAAATATTTGGGCACAAGAATGTATCGAGGGCTTCCGGGTAGCCAAGTGGGTAACGCGTTCTATTGCGGTAAAAGCGGCCCCGGCTTCGATTCTCGTTGGGGGTCTACGTGCGAAATGACATAAGTTGTCTAAGAACTTTTAATACTTCAGCTGCAAGAATGTATCAAGAGCTAGAAAATGAGGTTAACTTGAAGAACCATACAGGAATATTATTTATATTTTACTCTCACAGCTAGGTTTGGCTAAAATGGCCTCTATTCCAACTAACCTCTTGAGATATTATATGGTTATAATATTACACTAATAAACAAAAACAATTAACTTAAATCTGTAAAAATAAATCAATAGATCTACATAAACCGGCAAACACAGACACAAGATAATTGGTAAAACAGTAGATTCAAACTAATAGGCAGTGTAGTTGATATATAAAAACTTATTCAACTAGATAAATATATATATTAAAGCTCAAAGATTTTGGTTGTGGGGAAATACTCCACAATTGAAGGTTTATGGAGAACTAATAGGCAGTCTAGTTGATAAATAAAAACTAATACAACTAGATAAAGATACATATTAAAACACAAAGATTTGGGTTGTGGAGAAAAACTCCTCCATTAAATGTTTATGGAGAAAAACCCTCATTGAGGGAAAACGCCCACACAAGAAAGGGGGCGATATACAGAGGGAGGTGAAAAAAGTATGACGAAACCAGGGATTGAACCCGAATCTTCCACTTTCCGGATGGATCCTTACCGATACTCGCAAATCTCAGGACATGTTGCGGGCCATGCGAGTGGTGGCTCCGAAAAAGCGGCACCCGCCATCGCCTCCGTCCTCGTCGAGGTATTCGGCCTACAGGTGAATGAAAAGCAAATCATTCAAGGATCTCGCGAGAGAAAAGAAGGAAATAAACTCAACAATTACTAGTGTGCACCCAAGGCAGCCCAAAGGTTATATGAAAGTAAAGTAGTTGGGTGAGGCTTGGATTCGAACTCAAATCTATCACTTTCCGGGCGGGTACTCGGGCGCAGACCAACATGTTCAAAGTTTATAATAATAATAAACTATTATGCTGTGCCAATATATTATAACCAATCTGGTACTAATAGATTGATTGTTGTTATACCTAAATTATTCAATAGTCTGCCTGACTGTATGCGTGCTATTAAAGCACTGTTTGAGTTCAAGAAACTTATAAAAAATTATCTTTTAAGTACCAAACTGGTGAACTGTTTGATAAATCCGAGAACCTCCTGATGAGCCAGGATAGGCTCAAGGGGGACTGAAATCAAACGATGATGCTATTAGTGTAAGTGGGTTTTCGGTAAATACTGAATTCAATCTTTTGGTTTTATTAGTAGGAATTACATTTAAAATTACACAAAAATTCAAAAATATGTTGGTCAGTACAAGGGAAAGAGGCGATCCCATCGCCAGACCGTTATTTTGCTCGTATAAACACCCGTCGAACAAGAAATAGTTCTGCATAAGGCAAACCTTTACAAGAGACACTAGATCTTTTGTCACCAAATTCTCCAAATTACTCCGTTTTAATATTTCCGTTAACGCCATCACTGAATCTTTCACTGGGACACCGGTGAATAGATTATCCACATCAAATGACGCAAGTTTTGCAGTGTTAGGGAATGTTAAGTCTCTCACTTTCTGGGCTAATTCCACCGATTTTTTTATGCCGTATTTTGGGGTAAACTAAGTTAGACTAGAAATTAAACCGTTTAACTTGGAGGTTGTCTTTTGTATTTGCCTGTTTGCTTATTTAGTGTTCTGTGAACCTGATGATGGCTATGTAGCCGAAACTGGCAGTTCCCGAATAAATTACTGTGGAAAAAGTACATATCTGTGTGGTATCATGAATTTCCACAATATCACGGCCGCCTCCGTAGATTTTATTTGTCAATATTATTCGTTAGAGGTAAATTAGGTTTATGACAATAATAAGTCGAAGACGTCAAGGAGAATCGATCCAATTTAATTCCCCAAGATATCTAAGGCTTTTATTTTTGAAAATTCAGGATTTATTTTTACGTAAAATTAGTTACATTTCCTTATACACGATCGAGTAATAACAACTTAATTTAAGTGCTGGGATAGCCTCCCCCACTAGAGCAGAGTCCGTCCCGCTTCCGAGCCCTACCCTTCCTTGATATAAGCTGAGTTGCATCTTAACCTGGGAAGATGAACGCGTTGGAGAATACATTCGGTGCAACCTGAGATGCGAACGTCGAGTCCGAGAGAACTGGGCTGAGGGAGGAAAGGGTATTCGGTTGACAGACTCGGAGAATGACGGAGGGATATAGAAAAAGTGTGAATAAAGGACTAGTACTTCGGCTCATGACTTTATCCCTGTTCCCTGACGTTCCCTGAGCGAATCCCAATCCCGGAGTGGGCGGTTATATTAATGAAAATAACTTCCCTCATCCAAAGTGTGGTATGAAAATGTTTGAAAAATATTCAAGTTTCCGCAAACCAAGGACAAGAAATCGTTAGCAATTGCATCTAGGGCTATCTACCAATGGAGGCCGAAGTACAAATGCCTCTTTGTTTCCCTTCTCCGTAGTAATATTTTTAAAAGTTTCTCGACGGCTGAGGTCATTTTGCTTACACGGGCATCCACTATGAATCGAACCGGGCCCCTTTTCACCGAAGGTGAACGCGCTACTCACGTCGCTATCCGGGAACCATTCATTCTTTGCTTCTCCTGAATTTGTGATGGGTAATTTTTAGTAAACAAAGTTATGGACTTAACACAATTTTTTACAGATTCTGAAACAAGAGCTACTTTCTAATCCATGCTGATATATTTATTAGGTATCGACAGCTGAATCACTTTTCTGAACGAAAAATGTTTGAATATGATTCTTTTTCTTTTAATATCACATGAATGTCCTACACTATGAAGTTACAAATTTTGACTTCTTATATATCACTCGATATGATATACTGATGGTTGGTGGTTAGTTCTCCGAGAGTAAAAGTAATCGTATATTCTACTGTTTAAAGTGCTGAGATCATTTTGCTGAGAGCTCTCACCGGGAATCGAACCCAGGACCACTTCCACCACAAGCGAACGCGCAACCGACTCTAAGATCCCCAATAGAACATTGTTGTGTTGTATACAGTGTAAAGTATCCCTTGAAAAAGCTTTTCTCGCATAATTGTATGCCTCTCAGATAGTTATATATTTTTAGGAGAAACTTAATAAATGTTGCATTTTTAGGAATTTCCCTTCCGTAAGTTGAGGTTCTGTAAATACAGTTTTAGTAAATAAAAGCTTTAGAAGAAATAATAAAATCTAAATACAGCGCATAACAACTTGGCATGCCTTTGAGAGTAATAGTACGTAATTTTTAAAATTAACTATTTTAATGGTATCGATTTAGGGTTTGATTTCTCCGTGGATTCCAATCTTTGTCCATCAAATTACGTCACAAGTGACTAGTTTGAACGTTAGCCTCTGGCTGGACTTATCACCTTTAGTTATTGCAGTCAAACCTCTTTACTGTGTCCTCTACCTCAATACTCTCCCCTTAGTAGTAGGAATATTGTTAAAACTGTCCTACCTAACAACCTAGGTCTTTCGCACGTAGGCTTCCACCGGTCACCGAACCCGAAGTCACCGCGTCGAACCGCGTCCTTCCACCGAAGTCGAACGCGTTGCCTTCTTGGCTATCCGGGAGTCCTGCTACTTTGTTCTTGAATTTTTTCGGTACTGAGAAACCCCCTTTTTTCGTTCATATGCCACATATGAACGAAAAAGGGGGTTTCTCTTCTGAGTTACTGTATTATGCATCGCTGTGATAATTCTCTTGTATAGGACAAAAATCTATGGAATAATATGAAATGACTATAAGGTAATATGTATTTATGAAATATTTTTGTACATGTTGACTTACAGTAGGTTTTGCTGGACATACGCGCTCATAACATGCAATGACCAAAACGTTGACAAGCCGAATGAAATTCAGGAAGTTTTCTTGGGTTCTCAACCGGGTCAAGATGTTGGATGGCTCCGACGTTTCGGCAGCAACCACCGCTGCCATTTTCAAGGAATTCATCCTTGAAAATGGCAGCAGTGGTTGCTGCCGAAACGTCGGAGCCATCCAACATCTTGAACCGGTTGAGAACCCAAGAAAACTTCCTGAACAGCATTCACCGGGAAAGCATAAGATCTTTCCGCAAGCCGAATGAAAGTTCACGTATAAAACTGTGGCACATCTAATGTTTGAGGAAGGTTACTTCACTTTAATTCCGATTTCTCGGGCCTTATATTCCCGCGTTGAAAAACCAGAATGAGGTTTTTAGAGGCATAAAAACATGCATTTTCTTATAAAAGTAATTCGAAAAAGTTTCGAGAAGGTCTTTTTTCGTAAACGTTAGCTGAATATACCCTATTTTCGGCGTCGTAACGAAATTCGTAATATTTACAGTCAAATATTAAACCAACGGAAAGCATTCGGAAAGTGAAATTTTTTATTCGTACATTTCATATTAAGTAGTTATAAGATACAAAGTATCGCGTTAATCTTATGTTTATTTGCAGAGATATAAAATGCTAAACTTTAAAATTTTTTTCGCGCCACACTTTTCCTGCGGAGGTAACTTCATGTTCATCCCGATTTCTCGGGCCTTATACGCCCGCGATGAAAAACCAGAATTAGGTTTTTAGAGAGATAAAGGCATGCACTTTCTTTTAAAAATAATTTGGAAAAGTTTCGAGAGGGTCTTTTTTTGTAAATGTGAGCTGAATATACCCTATTTTCGGCGTCGTAACGAAATTCGTAATATGTACAGTCAAATATTAAACCAACGGAAAGCATTAGGAAAATGAAACTTTTTATTCGTACACTTCGTGTTACGTAGTTATAAGGCACAAAGTATTGCGTTAATGTTATGTATATTTGCAGAGATATAAAATGCTAAACTTTAAAATTTTTTTCGCGCCACACTTTTCCTGCGGAGGTAACTTCATGTTCATCCCGATTTCTCGGGCCTTATACGCCCGCGATGAAAAACCAGAATTAGGTTTTTAGAGAGATAAAAGCATGCTCTTTCTTTTAAAAATAATTTGGAAAAGTTTCGAGAGGGTCTTTTTTTGTAAATGTGAGCTGAATATACCCAATTTTCGGCGTCGTAACGAAAATCACAATATTTGCACTCAATTTTTAAACTAACGGGCGACATTAAGAAAATGAAACTTTTTATTCCAACACTTTGTATACAGTAGTTATAAGGCACAAAGTTTCGTGTTTATTGTATGTTTATTTCAAAAGATATAAAATGCCAAACTTTAAATTTTTTTCGAGCCATAATTTTTTGGGCCGATTTTGCTTCAAATTTTCTTCGCAGATTTCGCTCATAAAAGATTTGTTATTATTTTGTGTAATAGAGCAACATAGGTTGTATAAGAATACCAAGTTTTGTTTTGCTCAACGGAATACTGCGTGAGATAACGTGTCTCAAACTTGCTAAAAATCGATGTCTAACTGTAGAAGGCTGCGGTAGGGGGTCAAACAAATGACTATATCTCAGCAAATATTTCATCGATGTATGTCAAACTTGGGAAATGTTTATAGAAGATATGAAGTTATGTTCACGCAAAATTTCATTGAAATCGGTGATGGTCGAGCGGGGACCGTTGGTCCACTTGACATGGAATGGCCCAGAAGTATCGCATTTTACGTACAGTTTGAACCCCTCTTCCCCGGACACTCTCGAGCGGTCGCGGACAGCTAACTTTTTGCTCCCTGGAAATGAAGTAACCTCTGCTAACGGACACCTTAGCTGATTTTACAACCGAAATCCTTTCAATACCCGATGTCCTTGCAGCACTCTAACACTCCTTGATCTATAGAATGGAGCTCGGTTTACTCAGTTCCAAAAGTCTTTCAATATGACACAAATTCATTACTTAATACGATTTTGCTATCGTAGCGTACATTCGCTGTAAAGTGTTTCTTCCATACTACAATGGGACATAGTCCCCTCACATACGTTTCCATCTCAGTCGATCCTGAGGTTTTCAGTTCCATAAGATGGTCATCGTTCCATAAGATGGCACCGTAGAAGTTTCTTTGTTTAAAAGAGATGGTAGAGATTATTAACAGCTACGAAAACAGTAAATCTTCTGTAAGGGTTCTTGCTGAGCACTTTAAAGTTAGAAAAAAAATCAAATCGCAGGAATATTAAAAAATAAAAACAAACTTTTGAGATTTTTCCGTGAAAGTGAACTTTTGGATAAAAGGAGCCATGTATTTCAGGTCGGCGAAGGTGCTATTATTGATAAAGCAGTTTTTGAGTTGTTTCGACGAATTCGGTCACGAAAAATTCCGGTTTCGGGTCCTATGATTCAAGAAAAAGCCTTAGAAATCGTCTCGTAATTGAATGTCGGTGCATTTAAAGCGTTCAACGGGTGGTTAGACCGCTTCAGAATCCGTCATAAAATAACATTCAAAGCTATTTGTGGCGAACCGGCATCGGTCAGTGAAGATACAGTAACTGAATGGGCATAAAAAATTAGAGGATTAGTTGAAGGGTATGCTCGTGATAACGTTTTTAACGCTGATGAAATAGGGTTGTTTTATCGGGTCCTCCCAGAAAAATCGTTATGCATTAAAGGAGAAATTGTGCTGGAGGAAAAGTTGTTAAAGAACGTTTGACGGTTCTTCTTTGCACCAGTATGTGTGTAGAAAAGTTACAGCCTCTTGTCATTGGAAAAGCTGCGAAGCCATGGTGCTTTAAAGTAGTGAATATGGAATCTCTTCCAGTCTCATGGAAATTTAATTCGAAAGCATCGATGACCACGGATATAATGACTAAGTGGTTGGAGAATTTAGACAGACAAATGAAAATTCAGAAAGAGAAAAATATTGTTTTTTTGGATAATGCAACTTCCCACCCTCACCTTGAGTTAGATAATGTAAATTAGGTCTTCTTTCCTCCGAACATTACCTCGACATCGCAGCCTATGGATCAAGGCGTTATACAGAATTTAAAAGTAAAGTATCGCCAATTAGTTGTTAGTCACTTGATAGCTAACTTAGGAAAACATTCATCTGCTCAAGATTTATTCAGAAGTATTGACGTTTTATTGGCGACCATGTGAATCAAGAACGCTTGGAATGCCGTGGCGCCTGCAACGCAAAGTTAAGAATTGTTTTAGGAAAGCTGGTTTTCCTAGCGGCACAAAAGACAAAGAAATGGATGAAGTATGGATGGATAGTGGGTCAGTAGATGAAGAAACAGAAAAGCTCGGTGAACTAATAAAACTGTTTAATATGAGTTTAGAAGCTTGCGAGTACTTAAAGATAGACGAAAAACTAACTACAGAAGATACCAGTTTGGAAGTAAAAGATATTTTAAAATCTATTTAGGAAATAAGAGACCCAAACGAAATTAAAGAGGGATGATCAAGAAATAATAGAACGTTAGTACATTATTGTTTTGCTTATTTGGGAATTCCATAGATAATTATAACTAAAACGTGCTTCTTTACATTTCAGCTGCCTACAGCATTAAAACTTATTGTGAAGGCCTAGATAATCTGAAAAAATGAAAAGACTTTTACGATAGGAAGCAGGACATCATAGGCTGTATCATATTCGATGCCATAATCCATCACGAACAACAAATTTTAATTTCGAAATAGAAGAAACAAACTGAGATCCCTTCATATTTTAGAAGGAATAAATTTGATTCTCGAGAATAAAATGTAAATCATAAGCCTGAATTATAATTATTATGAAACTTACCAACATTAATTTAATAGTTTATAACATTTTTGTGTTTTAGTTTAATGCTTTTACATGTAAATTACATCAAGCGTGCAAGTTTATTTATAATTATATTGATATTGTTTACTTATCTAGGAAATACATTTCTTTAAGTTATATGAGAGTTTAAAAAACGCCCCTCTTAAGAGGACACCCCTCAGCAACGGTCGATCACCAAGTTCCCGAGACTGTCCCTTGTAGAGGGGTTTCACTGTACTTACCTCGTATTGGTATCGATGCATATACCAAACCAAAAATACAAATACCAAACCACATCAAATCATAAATGATACCAAAAATCACAATTAAATTACATATTGGATATATAATAGCGAAGTTCAGGGATCCGAATTCCGAGTCCCACCTCATCGGGGACGATTGGTTTCTTTTTGTATGTAAAATTGATAGCAAATGCAACAAGTTTTGAAATAGATCTACTTTTCTTTGTGTGTGCAGAAAAGGGTTTGGGTGGCCGACTGGTTGATAGGTCAATGTCTCATGGATATTACATCCCCTCTTGCCCTCCGCCCCCTATGTGGAGGGACTTTCCCCTCCACAAATTGAGGTTCTGTAAATACAGATTTTAGTAAATCGAAGTTTTAGAAGACATAATAAAATCAAAAGATCAGCGCATAACAACTTGGCATGCCTTTGAGGTAATATTACGTCATTTTTAAAATAACTTAATCTTTATGGTACCGATTCAGGGCTTAATTTCTCCGCGAACTCCAATCTTTTTTCATCAAGTTACGTCACAAGAAAGCGCATCGAAAGATAAACTGAAAGAATGTATTCCCAAAACACGGAAACTCAATAGAAATGTTAATAGTGTAAAATCCAATGCTACGCTGTTTCTGCTAGAAAAAGATTCACGCTTTATCTCTGTCATTAATTGTTCACTCACTGTGGCACTCAGCAGAGGTATGCCGCACCGTCAAAAAATCCACCACAATCCCAGGGTAGCAGGTGAGTAGAAAGTTTCTTCAGATTCTATATTCAGAAACCTCTGACATTGACGACGATAAAAGTCTTGATAATTCGGAGCCTTTTTTCTAGTTGGTTTTTCTTAATTTATCTCAAAAATATCCTGAAAAATGTCCACAATTTTGTTACGTAAAATGAGCAAAGACCCATGTCGAAAAATTATGACAAATTAAAAGATAAGGAATCATACTGAAACTCTGCTTCGTCGTTTTTTAAGGCTGTTTCCTTCAACAGCGTCTACATCGGAACCGGAATTCTTTTCCGAAAAATCGGAGAATATATTTTTTTTCGGTTTACTCAGTTCCAAAAGTCTTTCAATATGACACAAATTCATTACTTAATACGATTTTGCTATCGTAGCGTACATTCGCTGTAAAGTGTTTCTTCCATACTACAATGGGACATAGTCCCCTCACATACGTTTCCATCTCAGTCGATCCTGAGGTTTTCAGTTCCATAAGATGGTCATCGTTCCATAAGATGGCACCGTAGAAGTTTCTTTGTTTAAAAGAGATGGTAGAGATTATTAACAGCTACGAAAACAGTAAATCTTCTGTAAGGGTTCTTGCTGAGCACTTTAAAGTTAGAAAAAATCAAATCACAGGAATATTAAAAAANATATCTCTTGTGTTCTTTTATCCTTATTTTAAAATTGCGGCCAATATGGCCAACTTCTGTCGAACTACTCTTACTGCATTTTCATTGCTGTATGCCTGATTATTTCATGGGTCATATTTGTCTTTTCCATTGCAAAGGAATGTATGTACCAAGATTTTGGGTAGACTTGAAGGCCGCTCTATATTTTTCTTTGGGCAAGAGATGGCCTATATTCTCTAAAGGTTCTTAATAGTAAAATACTGAGATAAATTCAGCCAATCCTTAACTGTTGAAAAAGAGGCCTCCAGGACACATTGATCCTTTTTGGATATTCATTACATCTTTTTATAAACTTTCTGAAAACAATACCTGCATTTAAATAATTCTATTTTCAAACCTTGCTGACCATACCAGGCAAAACTTAAAGTAGAATACATTCTCTTTCTGACTATGCAGCAAATTAATTCATTTTCTCATATAAAATTTAAATGTTAAAATATTTAAATGTAGGCAACATGCAACACAAGATGGTTTGACAACCATCAGGTTGCAGCCTGATGGTTTCACATGCAGCATTCAGAATTAACTTTCTCCGACCTATTGGTGAATTTCTCACCAAAATTTTATCGCCCTGAGAATACAAAACCAAAATGTAAGAACAAATCAAATAACAGGTTTCTAGACGTAGCATTATTGTTACAAGGGCTATCAGATAGCCAAGTGGGCAACGCGTTCGACTTTGGTGAAAGTTGTCCCAGGTACGATTCCTGGTGGGAGCCTATGTGCAAAATAACCAAAGCAGTCAAAGCACTTTTAATAATACCACTACTACTACTACTTATTGTTGCAAGCAAATAATTACATTTGTTCGTTTGTCATTGAAATACTTTACTGCCAAGTGAAGTCTTTACATTCAATATACATATTGAAACAATGTTCCTTAAGCATGTGCTCTACATTAGCAACTCCTCATTATATTGCTCTCTTCTATATTTGAATTTACTTCATTAGAAGAAACATTTTATTCGTGCCATTGAAGAGTTTAAGGAGCATAGGTTGAATTTCATTTACATTTCCAGGAGTTTATTTTGAATTATGTAATCAACAGCATATGAAAAAAGAGCAAATACATTATCAACAAAACTCATCCTTTAATGACAGATGTAGATAGCCAAAATTTTCTAGGAAGGTGTTACATGTTTAGTATCTTGAAGAAAACTAAATTACTGAATATTTGATTTCCTAGCCTTGGTTCCCAGCCCATCTTGTTTTCACACAGAAGTGAGCCATGAATAAGCTCTTGAAGTGCTAAACAATTTCTTCAAGTAATATATTCTTCAACTTTTACATCATATAATGCATTATTTTGCCACTTTTTGGGAGTTCATAGCATTGAACTATTTTGTTTCACAACTCTCTTTAGTATAGAAAGTAAGAGTAAGTGAAAGATATTTCATACTTTCTAAAACTTTAACTCCAATTAGGAACTAATTACAAGTAAAAAAAGCAAAAACAATTTATGTATTTTTTCAACAAATTTCAGAATTCAGTACCGCTACAAAATTATACAGTAATGGTATGATGATAAAATAGTGAGAAGTCATTCATAACAATAATGTTGATTGAATATATAGGTTAGCATAATTGTTTTCATGGTCTTTCCTTATTTTCAAATCAGATGCATTGAAATTAAAAATGTGTTTGAGAGCAGTGAAATTTGATTCAATTCACAGGTGTGTCAAGATAGACTGAATATTGGGAAGCTCAGCATAGAGTAATGGAGTAGCATCTATATCATAAAATCCACCATGGAAAATGATTACCCTAGCTGTCAATTTTTGGCAGCATTTGAAGAGATGAACATTTATCTTTCCTAGATAATAGAGCTCAATAATACTGTCTAAAGAGAACAGTTTCAGAGACAAAATACCACATTCATTGGTGTATACCACACATCAGCGTATTACAGGTGCCATAATGTTATGAAGGAAATTTGGTTAAAAAGTTAAATTGAATATGAAAGGATTTGATTCATGAACTTTTAAAAAAATTTAAATACAAATTTTTAAATACTAATTATAGCATTATACTGCTTTTAAAAAGTAAATTTGGCTAAAATTATTGAAACAAAATTAGAAAAGATGGTTATAGTAAATAAGCTCCTATTCATTCAATTAAGTTTAAATAAAAACTTAGTATAAATGTATGTAAAACAGATAGAATTTAAGACATACATTTTAGGAAAAAAGTGCTTGTTTTATGCCAATAAATATAGTATGCGTTCAATTTTCCCTCTTCATGAAAAGAAATTTTTTATGCAAATAAAGCTAGTCAAGAGTAAATGTTTTAAAAGGTGAGTAATTTAGCATTGGCAGAAGAGTAAGACAAGGATATGATCATTTAAATATTTGATTATTGGTGATGATGATGAATTTAGTTGTGGTGCTGATTTTTTCACAACCAGATGCTCTTCATGCTGCCAACCCCTGTCAAGAAAATCGGACACATGCACAACTATTAATTAACCAGAAATTCTTCCATCCCTCTAATGATTCCTCTAACAATAAGTGCATTAAACTTAAATAAATATTAACCCTTTAGCTGCAGGAAACATGCTTGAACGCTTTCCTATGAGAACTGCAGGAAAAAAATGTTTTTCTACGTTTGACATGTCTTTCTTCCCTTTTCTTGTCCTTTCTCAGTTTTATGTCCTCTCAATGAGATGCCCAAAGGCTCACTCATCTCTATTGTCCTAGATTGGGAAAATCCAAGGGATTTTGCTCCCCGGAGGAAATCCAAATTTGGTAATGCATACCCTCTTTTATATTTTTCTTCACTCTAATCACGAGTTTTGGCTGCATTCGAGTGTATTCTACACATAAAGTAAACATGGTTCTACATGGTTACATTCTTTGCGATTATCATCGTTTAAATAAGCATCATTTATATAAAAATTAAGTTACTATGAATAGAGGAAGCTACATTCCTCAATCTAAGAAAAGGAAAATATCTGCAGATGATGTCGTTCTGGAAATGTTGTTTCTTTACAACTGTGAGATCTCCAAAAATTCCAGTAGCTCGAGCGATAGTGAACACAGCCATATGTTTAGAAAATTATTTAAGGATTTTCACTACCTTAAAGAGTTTTAGACAATTACAGTAAAATATTTTAAATTATTNGTGTGAAAAACCTGCGAAACCTACAGATAATTAGCTAAATTTAAGGAGAAGGCAGTTTAAAGAGATCTGAAAGGCAAAACAAGAACAATTTACATAGCAAATACAGATGAAGATACCTTTGCATAATAAGTAGAGGTTATTAACTTATGAATTATCTGAAAAGAAAAACAGGACAGTGGCAGAAATATTAATTGCAAAAAAGAAAAACACAAACAAGACAGTTTTCATAGTTATTACAGATAGAAATGTGTTGAAATAGAGGATAAGCAGAAAAGATTAAGAAGTATATGAATTGTAAACATGAAAAAGTAAAAAGTACTTTTAACAAAGATAAAAACGACAAATACACTAAAACCGTTACAGTCGCTAGCAGTCACAATATGAATCTTCTACAATAATCTATGCTACCTTATTTTTATCTATTTATGTACATATATTACATGGGACAGCGGACCAAAACCGGAGATAGAGGACGGAAAGATTTTACTAACAGGAAGGGATGTGAATGTGTTGGGCCAAGGGTTGGTGCATTCATAGTGTGGTAAAGAATTTGGTTGAGGTTAGAACATTTGAGTTCTGTTTTGTTGGATTAGTAGATGATTGTGGCATTTATGCTTAAAGCTATATGCGGATGGCAAGTTTTCCATACTTGGGGGAAGTGAGTTCCAAAGATTACTGGCTGTGACTGTAAATGATTTGAAACCTCACCGCGGCGTTTTGCATGCGTTGTAATTTTATTGCAAGTTCCCCTGACAGATCCTGGTAGACTGTGTCACAGTAGTCAAAGTGTGGCATGACTAAGGAGTTTATAAGTCGTAATTTCACGGAGGGAGACAGGAAATTTCCTGCATGCCTGAGTGTGTAAAGCGAGAAATTTACATTTTTACATATGTGTAGAACGTGATCAGACCGTGTTCATATGGAGACCGAGATTTTTCACAGTTTTGCAGAACGGAATTGCGGTGCCATTTAGTTCAAGCTCTAGTAGGTTATCCTTGTTTACAGAGTTAAGTAGTTTAGGGTATCCGATCATGATCGCTTGTGATTTAACAGGATTGAGGTTGATAAAGTTATCTTTACTCCATTTACTGATGAGCTGCAGATCATCGTTGATTTTAAGCAGCAATTGAGGTAATTCTGAAGGACTTGAATCCAAGTAAATCTGTAGATCGTCGATTATTACATTACCTTGATGAAAACCTTATCAAGACAATGATTGGTACTTAAAGATGAAAGCAAATTAGTGATATACAACCTATGCAATATGTAAATATACGATAAACATTTTAATCATACAAGGTTCCTTACCTTAAAAAATGATATGTAAATTAGCATGATGTGAAAGTTTCTCTAGTTGATTTCATGTTTGCCTCACATATCTCTTTTTAAATACAGTAAAACCTATTAAAACGCTCCTCCATAAGAAGGAAATAATTTCAGCAATCAGAGGCTGTAAGCGCAAGGACCTTTTCTGAGGCTTGGGCTCCCGGTTAGCCATCTGGTCAGTGCATTCAAGTTGGTGAAAGTGATTCTGGATTTGATCCCTGGTGGGGACCCACAGGTGTAAAATGACCATAGCAGTTGAAGCACTTTTAACAATGTTAGTACTACTTTGAAGTCCTATCAAGAGATAATTCATTGTAAATATGCCTTTTTGGGTCCCCGAAATGGTGAAGCACTCAGCATGCATCTAGTGTGCCTAACAGCAAACCCATTCCTCTGCTTAAGAAGCTATCTCATATGAGATTTTCTTTTGATGCTTAAGATGCTCTCCTAACTACTTCTGTGATAGATTTTCCCTCTACCCATATGCACTGCGGCCTGCTATAACCAATACTCTGCCTACATAGACCTAAAATTGTTTACATTATCTGAATTGCCATCATCTCCTACAATCCCCTCTGTCTTGCCTTGTCTTTAGGGAAAAGAAAATGAATATACCAAAAACAGAACAATCTCCATTCCACTGCCACAGCTTAATCTAGCTCTGAGAAAGAGTGAGATCTTCCTCATCAGTCTCATGTCAGGGCAGAACTTCAGATAAAAACTACTTGGTGGTGTTTTCTCTAGTTAGAGTCTCAAGTTGTAGACATATGAAATAAAGTACAATGGCAGTGCAGTTCACAAGATATATTGAGGACAGTCTCAGAGAGATTCTGATCAGTAACAGGCTGCTACCACTGCTATTAAAAATGTATTACTTTCCCTTTTTTTCTACCAGTTACAGATTGATTTATTGTAACCTGAAAAGTTATCAAAATGAAGTAACAAGGAGAGGCACTCTCTTTGTCCAAAAAGTAGACAAATCTTAAAAATATGACAAGCAGGCAACCAGTATTACTCAGCAATAATTCATGGACACTCTATATGCCCTATCTACAACTGTGTCAAATATGCAAAAGAAGTACCATTTTTTTTTTAAGGCTTAAATCACTTATTTAAAAATCAAAGAGCCAAAATACCATTCACTTTTGTTTTCCAATGTGTAATAATAAAAAAGTTGTCATATCCTGGTAAAATTGCCATCCTGCTCATAATATGGTTTTCTCTTGTTCTCCTGGAAAGTATCTTAAGCAATTTTCTCTGTATGTTGATCCACAAATACTGTTACAAGGGTTTATAGCTAGAATATGTTAACATATTTTAATAAAAAAGAACCTTTGTATTAATAATAATAAAAAATCTTTATTAGGGTGAGATTGAGACTACACAGTCTCTTCTTACATCTAACCCTTCGTCATAGAGAGCATGAAATAAAGAGACAGCATGAAAAAAGAGCACGGAAGAAAACTACTTAGTGGGTTTAAAAACCTAAGTTTGCGCTTAGGAAAAAAAAATACACCACAGCAGGAAAACACCCCCAAGAAGGGGGGTGTGAAAAACCTGCGAAACCTACAGATAGTTAGCTAAATTTAAGGAGAAGGCAGTTTAAAGAGATCTGAAAGGCAAAACAAGAACAATTTACATAGCAAATACAGATGGAGATACCCTTGTATAATAAGCAGAGCTTATTAACTTATGAATTATCTGAAAATAAAAACAGGGCAGTGACAGAAATATTAATTGCAATAAAGAAAAACAAAAACAAGACAGTTTTCATAGTTTCTACAGATAGAAATGTGTTGAAATAGAGGATAAGCAGAAAAGATTAAGAATTATCTGAATTGTAAACATGAAAAAGTAAAAAAGTACACCTAACAAAGATAAAAACAACAAATACACTAAAACCGTTACAATCGCTGGCAGTTACAATATGAATCTTCTACAATAATCTATGCTACCTTATATTTATCTATTTATGTACATACATATACTACATGGGACAGCAGACCAATACCGGAGATAGAGGACGAAAAGGTTTTTCTAACAGAAAGGGATGTGAATGTATTGGGCCAAGGCTTGGTGCATTCATAGTGTGGTAAAGAATTTGGTTGAGGTTAGAACATTTGAGTTCTGTTTTACTGGATTAGTAGATGATTGTGGCATTTACGCTTAAAGCTATATGTGCATGGCAAGTTTTCCATACTTGGAGGAAGTGAGTTCCAAAGATTACTGGCTGTGACTGTAAATGATTTGTGAAATATTTCAGTTCTATGCTGGGGGATCAGGAGTTTCTTTCGGCCTCTTGTGTTGCAGTCATGAATTGCATCTAGAGATACAAATTAGGCATAAATGTGTTGTGGAGACTTTGTGTTTAAAAATCTATATGTGGATGATAGAATATGTAGCTTCCGTCGTGATTCTAATCGAAGTAACGACAGTTTAGAGTAATATTTGGAAACGTGATCATATTTTTTCAAGTTAAAAATAAACCTCACCGCGGCGTTTTGCATGCGTTGTAATTTTATAGCAAGTTCCCCTGACAGATCCTGGTATACTGTCACAGTAGTCAAAGTGTGGCATGACTAAGGAGTTTATAAGTCGTAATTTTCGGAGGGAGACAGGAAATTTCCTGCACGCCTGAGTGCGTGAAGCGAGAAATTTACAGTTTTACATATGTGTAGGACGTGATGAGACCATGTAAGCGTTTCGTTCATATGGAGACCGAGATGTTTCACAGATTTGCAGAATGGAATTGCGGTGCCATTTAGTTCAAGCGCTAGTAGGTTATCCTTGTTTACAGAGTTAAGTAGTTTAGGGTATCCGATCATGATCGCTTGTGATTTAACAGGATTGAGGTTGATAAAGTTATCTTTACTCCATTTACTGATGAGCTGCAGATCATCGTTGATTTTAAGCAGCAATTGAGGTAATTCTGAAGGACTTGAATCCAAGTAAATCTGTAGATCGTCGACATAGAGATGGTAACTACAGTGTTTAATTGCCTTAACACAGTCATTGATATAGATGGAAAAAAGCAGAGGACCCAAGATTGACCCCTGTTGGAGTCCACGATCGATTTCTATCCACTCAGACACCGCTTCATTGGAAACTACTTTCTGCTGGCGATTGTGAAGATAAGAAGAGATCCAAGAGACTGGAGTGTCGGTGAAACCCAATCCCTTAAGTTTGGTCATCAATATATCTATGTCAATTGAGTCAAATGCTTTAGTGAAATCAAGAAGAACTAACACAGTCAATTTCTTACTGTCCATAGACTTGCGGATGTCGTCTGTTATTTTTACGAGCGTAGTAGCAGTGGAGTGAAGTTTTCGAAAGCCTGATTGCAAAGGGTTAAGAAGGGAGTTTTTTTCGATGAATTCGGTAACTTGGCTGTGAACCATCTTCTCCAGGGCTTTAGATAAGACAGTATTGGTCGGTATTCCTTACAATTATTGCCGTTAGATTTCGCAATTATTGGGATCGGACGGATTAAAGCCTGCTTTCAATGCGAGGGAAATTTTCCTTGATGAAGAGAACTATTGAATATGTTAGTTATTACCGGTAATATGATGTGCGTTAACTTACTGATTATGAGAATTGGAATTCCATCAGCTCCTGAGGCTTTGGATTTTATGCTTTTAAGTGTCTTTAGTACATCTATTTGAGATACAGCCTTAAAGACAAAGTTGGCGTGGTGTGCTGGGACGATAATTTTCGAAGCCAGACTATCTAATAAATGTCGCTTGCGATCGGGATTAATTTCTGTGTGTGGAAGAGAAAATTGTTCATTTAGAGTATTTAGACATTCAGTAAGAAGCATCGGGGATTATTAAGGTTTCCCTGTACCAAGGCCACGCAGTTCTTTCCATAACGCTGCCGAGGATTTACATTTCGAAATAGAGTGCGCGAATCGAATTTTTGCGTACGGTTTCTCAAGCGTTTATATTCGTCAAAGATTGCTGCATTCCTGTAAACGTGTTTTTCAAGAATTTCGAGTCATTATTATGATAATTAATGTCTGCGTTTATGTCACCCGTTATCACAATTTGTTCATATTCTTGCCTAAGTTTCGCTATCGCATCATCGATATCTGATAAGTGACCAACTTTGGGTGGCCGATATATGACTCCGAGTAATGTTTTTTATAGTTAACTGTAACTTAAAAAAAAAAGAGGTATTCTGGTCTTTTGCAATATTTAGGATCACTGGCAAGGATGATTTTGCATTGAAGATCACTGCGAATATATATTCCGACGCCACCTCCTCTCTTGCCAGTTCGATCATTTCGGAATAGAGTAAACCCAGGTATCCTTGCTTCAGAAGAGGGAATTGTTGGGTTTAACCATGTCTCCGTTAGTGTAATGGCATGGTATTCAGAACGCGGAAGAATAGCACGAAGTTCGTTGAGGTGTGGAATTAAGCTTTGAACGTTGAGGTATATCAATTGAAAAGTTCGCGGAAATGGCCCAAAATTTATCCGTCAGTATATCTTGGGTACTAATAGGCGCATGCATTGTTTTTTGGTGAATAGGTTTCTGTAATGTGGGATGGTGATAAGACACAGACGAGGGAATGAATGGAGATGCATGAGGATTCAAAGAAGACCTCCTGGACAGCAATGGAACGAAAATCTGGGTGTTAGGATTAAGTTTACTGAGAGAGCCATTAAGCGCGGTAGAGAGTAGGGGCAGGTAACCACTGCGGGTGGCAGGAACCACGGGAATACCTGATGTGTGGAAAGGTAGAGATGATTGTGATGGGTGAGGAAAACAGCTAAATGAGAATTTCTTAGCAGCCATAAATGCCACAAAGAAGGGATGAGTTACTGAAAATGCGAAAACCTGTACTAAAAGAGGAGAAGTTGCTCACGATATTCTCACGTACTCAGAGTTAATCACTTATGAAATATCAAATATTCGCAAAGATCACTTTGAGTTTATAATAATACTTGGAGTTTACGAGTTTAAAATTTACCAGGGTAAACTAAAATTCACAACGGTAAGCTAAAATTCACTGCGGCGAAAATACACCAGCTTAGCGCCCAATGAGATGAGAAATAACTTCGCGATTGGGGAATGGGAAGCACTAGATCGCTTTGAAGGTGGGGAGATTTTCACTTTATGAATTGGGGAACACTTGATCACACACAATGATGGAATGATTCACTTCACTGAATGGGGAAGCACCTAGCCGCACTCTGATGAAACACTATTGTTGAAAACACCAATGGGGGATATAAAAACTACAGGATGGACCACTAAACTGCTTCGAGTTAAACACTGCTGTAAAAATAATCCGATGACTAATGAGAAGGCTCTAGTGAAATTAGGGGAAGCACTAATTAAATAAGGGGAAAGGCTTATGGATCTTGGTTTCTTGACTTTACGATGGATATCCCTTGGGCTGCTTTGGGAATACTCTGTGAAGTCTCTGTAGTCCGATAATGGGATGGCTGGAAAATTAGTTGTTTACTGTCCGCTGTTCTCGTAGCTCAGGTTGATTCTTCACACCTTCGTCAATTTTCAATTAATGGCAAATAGATATAATTATTGGGTACTATAGCAAGTATGGCTACGGCAAATAAAAGAAAGCCTGCATTAGGTAAAATTTAGCACTTTAATCCTACAATATAGCAAAAACACAAAGGAAAAAAACTTTGATACTCAGGTGACACACATTCCTCTCTCAAGTCCAGTTAGTTCCCCCCCACTCTCCCTTGCACTAGCAGACATCAGACAAATGAAAATAGAAAGTATACTATTACAGTATATACAATTTAATCCTGGGGAATCCATGGGGAAGAAATCTTGGTAACAAACAAAAATATACAGTTTAAATGTAAGCAGTGGTAGACACTCGTCTTAGCAATTACATCCTCATTACATGGAGAGAGAAGGTAGCAACCTCCTTCAGGATTTTTCAGAGAATATAACAGTGAAAATAAAATAATTAAGTATACAAAAATGTAAATTTTTCTATGTATATATTATGTAACTGCAAAAATAGTTACTCAGATTTTTGTTGAGAATTAAAAAAATTTATCTTTATGGGTATTCAGAATAACAGGTAGATTTACTACATTAAAGTGATTAAGACATTTAAATCACAGCTACAATTGTTGAGTTGTGTGTTACATCTATAATACAATCAGTTCCTGGCTTATTTAAATTTAAAACATGTAGTTCCAGACTTAGGTAACAAAATTCTAATGGCTAAAATGTAGGAAAAACATTAAGACACAAGTGATGGTCTATTTTTGCAACTTTACTATAGCAAGAAGATTGCCCTTGATTCATGTAAAATTTGAATTAAGTCTTGCATCTAGGAATGGTCCACTTACATAAGTTAAGAATAACTTGCATATTTTTTGGATGTTTCTGATAACTTTCAGAGATTTGGATTTATATAGAATATAAACTCATCACCATTTATAATCTTTTCTACTGGAATATATTTCATTAACAAATATTGGTGAAAACAGATATTGAAATGAATCCAAATATTCTTTAAAATTTTTCCAACAACTAAAAAGGGGTAACTTACTATTTTATAGAAAGGATGAAAGGATGAAGTTCAGTTGTGAAAAGATAAAAGTGTAAAATCATCAATAAATAAGTTAAAATGTTTCTTGTGGTTTTGTGTGGGATATGTTATATTAAAAATAAAATGCTAGAAAATAAAAAAAATAGCAGTAGAAAAGGATACTTATGTTCATCCTCAGATTCCAAGAATTGTGAGATAAATTATATTTTATTCACTGCTTGTAATTTCAATTTCAATGATGTAAAAAAATAGAACCTCAATAAGAAGTTTTACTTAAATTCCTAAATGAGGAGTCTGCCCTTCACTGAATATGGTTTTTGAAGTTCCAAAATTAAAATCCTAAGATTTTCGATTCTTCATTTTTCCCTACTTTTAGATTGGTATGAAGTTCCCAGTCAATAAAGTATTCCTGCTAAGAAAGCAACACCAATGGCACTGAAATTATATATTTTCATTAAAACTTTTGTATACATTCCAAAAGACAACAACAACCAATAAATTCACTTCCTGCTGGAAAACTTTAGTTCATGGCTCCTGACTCAGGGTCTTATCCATGGTTTTCTATTAAGCACTTTAAGTTCACTTTCTTTTTACTGAAGATCACAGGTAAGGGGAGAGCGTCTGGCTTGGATTAAGGTTGGGTATTTAGGTTAGGGTAAATTCATATAGCAGAGCTTTTGGGCAGCAGTATTTGCAGATAGTTGTTTTGAGGTCATAATCCCAGATTGTGGAGAATAAAGTATTTTTGGATAAGATTTAACTTAGAATTGAACCTTTTGGTTATTTTGTTTAGGGTTGTAGCGTGAGGTGTTGTATTGTGGTATTTGTATATCTCAGATATACTGGTGTGATCTGGAAAAATCAAAATCCCTTTAATGGTTTTGCTTTCAAATAAATTCCAAAAGATTATTTTCTATAAAACAAGTTCCGTAAGAAATTCTTTTCTAGAGGATGAAATAAAAGTAGAATTCAAATCAATCAATCTAATATCTTACTACTTGACCATTGCACTATTAGTATGCTATTCAATGTGATGAATAAATTACCAAAAATAGAGGATTGTGGAAACATTAAGCAATTTAGAGTGACCATCAGTCAATCACACACCAAATAGGAATGTGCTAATAATAGAAACCACACAGCTCCTAAAAACTTTATTTTTCCTTCATTACTTTGGATGGAATTTCAAATTCTATTATGCAAGAGGATCTGGGGAAATGAAACTTTTCTGTGATGAGGAGGAAAAATACTTTACAGTTTTATTAGGACTTTTATCTACACATTTAGATTAATTCATTAAAGCAGTTAAGCTATTAATGAGATTACTTTTTTTTATTTTCCTCTTTTTAATGAATCTGCTTTTATCCAATCTCAGAAATAATGACCAGGGCAAGCCAAAAAGGGGGTCTTTGGATCTGGCCCTCCTCAAAAGCACTTATTTTACTGCTTTAGTTTAAAGGGAGCCCATATCACAAGTGCATTTTTTTAATTTGCTTGGAGTAAATGATGAACTATCTGATAAGGCACTGAGTTAGGTATTTACCCCTAGACCTCGCTTGGTAGATGCCTATCTCTGACAATGTCATTCAACTTTCATGCTATATTCTTCTGGGGTAAAGGAAATAAGCCATATGAATCTTTCATTTTTATGATTTCAACTCATCGTTGAGCATTGCTTATTATCTCAGATGTTCTGAGTATTTAGAGAGTAAGTAACATTTACTTAGAACATCAGTTTATTAACAAAAACATTTATTTAAGTAAAATTATGATTACTGTAGCGTAAAAAGGATTTTTAAATTTTAGAGAGATATTAATTCAAAAATGTATCCCAGGCTGATATACTGCAATTCTAATTTTCGTCGCTTGGCGGCGCCAATGTCGCTTAAGCACTTATATGACGACACGGTGCTTCGGAGCGTTCGGAGCTCAGTTGATCAGATTGTGCCACTGAGGTGACAGTCACGTATTGGTTTCTGTAGTGTCTCGTTCAGTGTCAAAATTGTTACCGTATGTGAGATCAGATTTTTTCGACGAAGAACTAAACATTGTGATTGTCGTGAAATAATTTTCATCGTGATTCTATTGAAGTACCAATCGGGTACCGAGCGAGTTTTAAATTTATTTAACTGTGAAACTCTGGGTACTTAAGTGAAAGTTAGCATTTGTTGATAATGAGTTATAATTATCGGTTAAGAGCTTTAAATAGATGGTATCGTTCAGCGTGTCACTATCATTATGAGTCGGTGGTAAATTAAAACCTTACTCGGTAACTGTTGCACTTGAAGAAATCCTTCCATCTCATTACACTGAAGATACGCAGGTGGTATAGTCTTTATTTTATTTGATCCCGCATTATTTATTCACAGGTTTTGTGATTCTCGTAACTGTAAGTCATCCGGTTTATTTAATGTTAAAAGCGGTAATTGTGCGCTCCCCCCCCAAAAAAAAGACCGATAGCGATTGATTATCGCAGTTCCATACGGGCATAGAATTGTCCTTTAATACCTTTAGAAAATTTGTGTTTAATCTAGTATGGTATTTTTTGGAATATTTATCCTGTAGAAGCGTAGGGTTTCTTCTCGTGCAAGTTGTCGATGAGGATGTCTTTCCTTCTCAATAATTGTATAATATCATTTATATAATTGCTGTTTAACCCAATCATTTAAATTGTGCGATTTTTTTTCAACCGGTAATTTTGTTGATAGCCGATAAATATTCATAATATAATTTTCTCAAGTTATTATAAGCTGCTTGATTTGGAAAACACCAGTTGTCTGAGTTGAGCATGGTAGTTTTAAAAATAAAATACGAAGTAAAATTCGTGAAAAATCTTTATAAACATGTAACAAGCAAGAAAGAATTCATAAATATCTTTGTCAATGGGATATCACTTGTAAAAATTTTTCTT
>KZ308944.1:53382-108447 GCA_000376725.2 Ladona fulva | reverse complement strand
TTAAAAATAAAAAGATTTATTAACATAGATTTTAAATAAAATTCATCATTAAAAAGTTTTTACTTGTTGTACTGCTAACTGTTAAATGAGAAATATAAACTGTAAATACAGACAGATGAGTTATTCCTAAACTTTGATGATATTTATTGGGGACGTTTGTGGAATAATGCTTACATTTTGCAGAATTTGCCAATAAAGAAAGGTATTTTATGGCCAAGAAACAAAAGGATCACATAGCTGGTTTTTATAGTAAAAAAAGTGATAGACTATACTGTGAATTATTTGGCATATTATTATAAGGTCTAACCTAAGATTATTAATCTAACTTCTAAGATAGACAAGTTGGGAAGTGAGAAGGTGTATCAGAAGAAAATGCTTTTGGTTCTTGAAACTCTAATCTACTAACCTTACGAATGTTTGCTAGTTTTTCTATTGCATTGAATAACACACTAACCAAACAGTAGAAGAGATCTCAATATGTAGTATCACTGAAGTTTTACATGAATTATTCTCTCTCAATGGTTTGGGCGTTTCTAGTTCTAAAGTCCAGGGTTCTTGGTGCTTAATTAATAATATTTTNGCCATATGATTTTAAGCTTTATTTTGATGAATAAATCAGAATTTTGAATCAGTATATACTTAGTACTTAAAGATAAATGTAAATTATTGGTTATTGATGAGATTAAGCATGATTGCACCTGTCTTAAATAATTCATTACTAATTGTACTAAATATGATAAAAATAATCAATTGCACAAGAAGTTTTTATAGTTTAAAATGGAGCAAGTTGGACACATTCCTATCATATTAGTATGGAGTAGGTATAATTTACCTACCAAAAGTATACCATGTAACTTTTGAAACTGTTAACTTGATACTACTGCTGTAATGTTAGTTCTGATATAATTGTTGCTGTTAGAGCTGTAATATTTGTTTAATTCCTTTAGAATTCTAGCATATTGAAAAGGGTAAATAATTTTTATACTTGAAAAGTTTAGAATTCACATCATGGCAAGGACAAAATGAAGTGCATGCAGCTGATACAGTAAGATGTCCTGTGATTGTCCGTTTGCACAAAGGAATAGCCATTGACATAGAATATACAAATTATAGATCTATAAACTTACTGTGTGAGTGAAAATTTTGTTTTTAAAATCAAAATCTATGATGCAATAGCCTTCATTGAACCAACACTCAACTTACTTGTGGAAAGGTACAAGCAAATAATAAATGGTCAGCAAGCTGACTTCCATGCCACTTTACTTGCTTTTATGGTCTACGGTGTATTTTTTAATGATGAATTTTTTATAGTTCTCCATTTTTTGAGATTCTAGATAACATCAAGGCCCCACAAATATTCGAAAAGGACTGCTTTCTCCAAGGTCAAATTCATTGCCCTCTTGTCTACACTAAGGAATTTGTGTTTGCAACTGAAAAACTTTAAATGTCTCACTGAAAATATGGGTGACTTATTGTAATTCTGTGATAGTGTGGTGTTAATGGTCTTAAAAGGTCACCAAAATATACATTTACTACTCCTGTTAAATACAGGATGTATGTGTTTGAAAGTAGGTATTCATATATCAAATGGAGGAATACTTTCAGCTTTAAATGTTATTCTATTTGTGGAAATTACATTGGTATTAGTTTACATAACTTGGGGAGACTGTTGACTGTAGTTGCAGGTTCCCACATTTTCAAATGCCTCAAAACATAGAGGTGAAGAGAAACAGGATTTGGAGGCAAAAGGTTCTTTATTATTTATGGCAGCAAGTGGAAGATTGACTTTATGTGCCAATGAGACATTTTGAGAGTTTGTGATGACTAGGTTACTGAAAGTTCCCGACTTATCTGCAAAACTATTCACTTGATAACACTTTTGTTGTTCAATTCATTTCATCCAACTAGGGTGAATGCATTACTTGCATTTTGAAACCACCCTTTCTGTCTATTGTTCATATCCCAACAATTGATTGAAATTTCCCAGGAAAATATCACACAAATAATGTACAAGACCTTGATGTGAACCCATACCTTCCTGGTGTTTTCAGACTTCTATCATATTTTCCTTAGAAATTTTCCCAGGTGCATAGATTTATAAAGTAACTTAACACTTATTTAATTGTGATTGCAAGTGTGAATTGGAAAAAAATGGATTGTTTATTAACTATTGATAAAGCACTAGTCATTTTAAATGCAGTTTTGGAAGATCTCTGAGAAAGGATTTTGAATTAATTCATAAAAAGTAGTTATTAGTTTCTGAAGGATTTAGGTTACATGATGTATAATTTACAGCTGCTATATTTTGCTGAAGATGCTATCAAGATGACAAAGTTGCTTATTGAGCTACAAATGTTGTTATAGGTAATTGCCCAAATTTCAGATATGATTATTTAAGATACCTGTTCATAAACAACACTTGCTCTTTAAAGATTTGAAACCATTCTAAAGAGCTCATACATTTCACCTTACCATTAAAACCTCTATTCTCTTTATCAATAACTAGAATTTTATTGATGAATTGTAATGTTTGTAAACAGACTTGAGTGCAATACCTGTAATACTTTTAATGCTGTTTAAGTGGAGAGAACTTCTTCACCTATGCAAATAAGGTTATGAAATTTTAACTCACATAACCCTCCCATTCCCATTTTCCTAAGCACCTGATTTCTTTAAGCGATTATTCATCCTTTATTCCTGATCTGTACCAGATTGACACTTTCTGAAAAATGTTTGGTATCTGTCTATGTAGATTTTGAAAGCCTTGAGCTTTGAGTAATTTTACTGGGTGCAAAAAAAGCAGATGGTTGATGATGTTCTTTTAGAAAAAGCAGAAAATAAACTGAGCATACTGCCATATATCCACCACTAAAGACCTGTCTATTAGTATGAAAAAAAGGATTCGGTTGAGGCATGTGGACAGGAAGCTGAACATAATGAAGATGCTGAATGAGATGTTTGATTGGTTCAAAATGAGCAAAATTATGGTGAAAATTTGAACTCTGAGGGTGTTATCAAATGATTATAATGGATGTGGTCTTATGAGAAATGATTTACTTAGACTTTGGAATAATACAATATATAAAAAGGTGTATAGTTGTGTTTGAACAGAAAGATCCATGTTATGACAAGGAAGTATGAAGGACTACCATGTACATATAAAAGAGAATGTTAATTCAATAAGTACTCAGTTTTATTAGCCACACATAGTCTTTTATTTCTTTGTTTTTCTTATCTACTTCAATTCTATCATTCATTTCTGTTTTATCTCATTCTCCCATTCAGTTACATCTGATGTGTTTTTGTATTCAGTCATATATACCACTCTCCAATTAATTTGTTGTCCTTACTTGGTGAGTTTTTCGTAAGATTTCAGACACATCAAGTGCTTCTTCAACATCCTCTTACTCACCATAAATAATACCTTAGTGAGTTTCTCTCATACCAAAATAGTCATTGTCTCTCCTTTAATCAATTTGCTTAGCATCTTTTTGTATCTAAGTCTTATATTTGAGCATTATGATATTCTCATACGAATCTTTATCTACCACAGATGAAGTGTGACTGTTAATACTTATAAGGTTCATATCTTGTCCGACTCATTTATTGGTTAATAAACATAAATTGGTTGTGTAAAAAATAGAAAAGAATTGGGTAATTAAAGGTAATGATGAGTGGGACTTTATATAAGTTTATTACAACATTCTGGTATGTGTCAGTATCTGAGTGTTGCATTATTTCATTATCCCAATGTAATTTCCACAATATCATGAGTTATTTTTCCAAGTATCAGTGTATTCTCTATTTTGGATTCAGATTTTTTTGAAAACAAGTTGTCCTTGACTAGTTCTTGTGGTATTTAAGTTAGCTATTTTTCATTTCCATTAATCGATTCTTACTTAAGGAGTATTTTTACTCAGTTACAATCCGGCTGAAGGTAAGTGTCAAATGCTCATGCTGAAAAAAATGCCTACACCAGAATATTTAGAGAAATTTACCTAATTTCTCAAGACTTCTGAATAAGTAGGTAGCCTTTCAGAAAAACAGTGAGAGAGTCATCTTATGACATAATTTAGTACCAGAGAAAATGTTCAGCTTTTGCGGTGGTGCTTTCACTCTGTCAATTGTGTAGTTATGCCCTTCTGTTTAAATGAAACATTTGTAACTGTGTTAATTCAGCAACTGGTAGGCATGGTTGGCCAAGAAGGGGGCCCATGGATAAGAGTGTAACTTTTTTATTTTGCAGATGAAATAATATCTGTAAGAAATTTTGTTTTGCCTATATTTTTCTTTATTTATTAAAATTTACTTACCTCATAGTCAGAGGAAGCAGAGTAGAGGTTGCTTTCAGATAGCCAAGTGGTTTGTGTATTTGCCTTTGGTGAAAGTGATCCTGGGCTCAATTCTTGATGGGGGCGCATATTTGCAAATTGGCCTCATCTGCTAAAGTAATTTTTAAAATACTACCACAATGAAATGGGTCAAGTAGACATTTTCCCCTGGATCCCCTATGGGGTACCGATTGCTGATCTTATCACAAGAGTCATCCACCAGGATAGATTGATGCAATGGAATACATAGAATGATCCTTGGTAAAAATATTACTTTTAACTATTCTAAGCTGTTGCCATATTCATTGACCCCTCAAGATCGGAAATATAAGGGCTATAAAAGTATGCATTAAGAATTTGAAACAAATAATTAATAAACTTCTATCTGTCTACTTCTATCTATATATCTAACTTTCTTCTATCTTATTATATGAGAAATTAAATACTTACTTTTCTGTTCATTTATTCTAGTCCCTTAGTGATGGTCATCTCTTTATTTATATCTTTTCATAGTACTGTAACATCACCATTAATCAACTTTGTTTTAAATGTTTGCTTTTAAAAATTGATATACATCTATGCTCCCATCCTTCACAAATGAGCTGCTGATAGCTGATTCCTTTTTGTTCTGAAATCTTTTTTGTTATCTCAAAAGAAAATGATTATGCTCAGTTATCTTCTATCCTCAAAATGTAGGTCAATACCTATGAAAAATCATCACTGAGTAATCAGTTATAGAATGCCAAATCAATGATCAAACTTGTGCAAATATAATGAAAATTGAACCAATAGTGTGAAATTTGAATAGAAAAAATGATAATTTTTAGATGGAAACTTGATATGTCTTCAAGAATGGAACTAGTTTGTTAAGACAACATATTGGGTGATGTTCAGATTAGCCAGTCTCTTCTTTAATCTAACACAAATAATACTACAAATACACTAAATATAACTCAACTTTCAACCAAGGCATATTATGAAGATTAAACCTAAAATAATACTGCATTAAGCAACAGGATTAGCTCAGTGAACATGGATTATGAAGATAGATTATTTTTGGGATTGAGGTGTTGGTCACTATCTGATAAGGGTGGATACAATAACCAGCCCAAAAACCAGCAGCCTGCAGACATTGAGTGTGCTGCCCTGAAGGCCACATGTGGTCAGGTGTTCAGCTCTTTTCATCACTTCATGAAAAATATTTCCATATTTAAATAATGTTGTTTCCCTATCTCTCTAATAACTTTAAATGAATAGGAAATGTGAAAAACACACTTAGAATACTGTAAGTTTATCTTCATGTACCGTTTTGCCCTTCTGAAATGGGGGTGCATCTTGCATCCCATCAAACACCATAACTCTTAAATTTTGCATTAGTCTTGTAAAATCTAATAGATTTAAAATAATTTTAGATAACTTTGCTCAATTTTTAGTTAGAGCTCCTTGATATCAAGCCGTTGCCACCGGGTCCCACGACCTAATCGCGACGGGTAATTCCTAAATAAATAAATAAATATACCTTAAGAAAGTTGCTAGTTTTGCTAAGTCATTGAGAGGGAAGATGGAATGGCCCCTTTGCCATGCCTCCGCTCATGGATGCCTCTGGATCAGCTAATGCCTTCTGTTCTTCTTGGCTGCTCATTCTAGCATGTGAGAAGCCTATTTAATACAGGATCTTCTCACATCTACTGACTGGAGTTTTCCTGTCTTGCCACAGCAATATGATCACTGGAAACAGACTGCAAAATTTTTCATGTTTTAATAGAACATTACTCTAAATTACTCCCACTAATAAAATGGATGGTACAAATGTTTATGTAACTTATCTGCATGAACCATTTAGTAACTGAAAGATTAGGATTGATGGTATTCCATTTTCATATTGGTCCTCCTTTTTTTCATTCTACCTAAAGAGAAAGGTTATCTTGAATGGCTAGTTGATGGAAATGATAATGTTGAGGTGATATATAATAGTAATAATAATGGTATTAAATATATTTTAATATATTTTATGATATATACTAAAACCTACTATAATGATATTATGATAGTAAAGGAGGATTCTTGTGCACTGCTAGGTGTGCCTTGGTAATTCAAGGAAAGTTCCTTTAAATACTTAAAGTTAACATTTTTCCTTGTCTCTATGTCATAACCATCTCTTCCTCTAATATAATTATTTGTATCAAATCCATAGTGCTGCAGTCTACTAATGGCTTTGACATAGCCAAGCTGCATTTACATGGGTGATTCATTGTTAGCATACTAATTTCTTTGTTTCGTCTTCCATTTTTCTAGTCCACAAGGGACCCATTACCTATTAATTCAATCAGGTATCTATTTTTAAATAATGGTTAAAAATTATGGAACATGCCAAAATATAAATATGATAAACATCACAATGTTAGTTGTGTTTGCACAGTCTGAAAATTCATAGAAATAGATCAGATACTTTATATCACTGTAACATGAAACTTTAATATTTCTAAAATTGCCTAAAATAATTGAAGAGATTGGAAACAAATGAAATAAATTTCCTTTTAGAGGTACTATCTATTCCACTTTTTATAGTGGTATACGTGGAGGAATTTTTTAAGCATTAAGAATAGACTTGGTAGTTATTTTCTTCTGACTTCTTTTGTGGTAATTTTAAGCCTTGAAAGTTATGAAAAATTAATCACCAGTATTTTTTTTCTTGGGGGATGTTTTAGATGTGAAAATGTGATTCATGTAGTTTATGCTAATCAAAGAAGCCTTTGCTCAGATTTTTCAAGAGCCGATATAAAGTAGTGGGTTTGTGATATCATCACCTCAGCTGTTGTCAGGAAAATGATGATGATATAGGGCTTGTGAACCTAATTCAGATGGCATAATGTAGTGATAACATTTGTGAAGTGATGTCATTGTTTCTTATGACAATCTGTTGCAATGGTAGTCCCTTATTTTTACATTAAATATACATTTTATTGCTCTTTGTAATTAATGGACTGTCTTTGACAGTTTTGATGGTCCATCCTATAAGTAGATAGGTCTCGTACTGAGGGAATTAGTGAAAATATCTTAGAAAGAAAAGTTATTTAAAGTGGTTACAGACTTTGAAGTCCCAAAGTACTACACTTTTGTTGTAACTGTACTTTTATGGATTAAGTAAAGAAAATACAGCTTCGACAGGTACATGGTGCATCAGTTGCTTCTTCAACCTCTCAAACAGTGATGCTGAAATGAATATTAATGCCAGTTTCGACTATTACTCATTAATAACAACAAACTGGGGTTTGACAGTTCACCACAAAACACAAGGAGTTTTTTTATCCATATGTATTGGTATGGTTGACTGCCACAAAACCATGTTTAATGACATTTATAAATTTTAATTAAATTACATTTGTACACTAATTATTTATATCTTTTCATAGTACTGTAACATACTGTAATACTTACTTTTCTGTCCATTTATTCTAGTCCCTTAGTGATGGTCATCTCTTTATTTATATCTTTTCATAGTACTGTAACATCAATACTGGTCTCGCTGGAGTTAATTTTATATGTCTTATGGAATTTACACAATAAATTCCTCTGTGTCATTCATGTGAGTTGGAAAGAGGAATAACCTAAGGAATAACATTTACCTTAATCCTTGAGAAATAACCTGTTTATATGTAGTTCCTTTCTAAGCATTTCAATGATTGGTCTTAATAATTCATCCTCAATTTTATTTGTATTAATTTATTGTATGTATGTATTCTATTATTTGTATTTATGTCTAAGGGGACCATCTGTGAATACAGAGGGAGAAAGGGAGGAGATTTAGTTACAAGCTGATTTAGGCTGACAAAACGGAAAAAATCATTATGTAATAAAATATTCACTTAAGAGATGTAACTGCTTATGGTTTCATGAACTTATGCGAATAATTAATAACCGATTTTTCGTATGCTAAAAAGTAACGTTTACTGATGTTCTATTACCCATTGTCATAATTTATCGCTCTTACTACTACAAAATCAGGGAAAGTTTGAAATTCCCTGAAAATGGCGCCTTAATCCTTCAAAATCTTAAAACGGATATGTTCGGATGAAGAAGGTCCTGCGATCGGCAATTATAGTTGCCTACTTTTGAAAATTCCAAATATGGAGATTTTTACTTTGGAAATATTCCGAAAGCTTGACAGATTAGCAAAAGATACGCTTGGGCAATTAAAATTGCGTCGAACTTTTACATTATTGAAACACTGCACATAAATAAGTTTCTGAACGAAAACAATCGGGATTAAAAAATAGGGAAACACTTTCTCTGAGAGGGGAAAGGGAGTTTGAAAAATGCTACAATTTCTGTCGAGAGGTATTAAGGACCTTAGATAGTTTGTAATAGAGGAGAAACCGAAAAGTATGTGGTATAATTTAAGGACAATTTTACACTAAGCATAGAATCTACACACATAGGATATTTGTTTCAAACGCTTTATAATACAGCATGCGAATTTTTACAAAATTCGTTCATTAGATTCGAAAAGGAATGCATGGAAATAAGGAGAGGAAAAATGTCTTTGCACGGGTATCCGTGCGGCTGTATCTGAGTAACTGCTGTTTGAAACAATAGCCTTAAATTTCCAGAGATCGGAAATTGGTCTAAAAAACCGGAGGTTGACCAAGAAAACCAGACTCTGTGCAAAAACCTGAGATGTGGGCACCCTACCTAGTTCTCGACTCTCCAATCGCAGCTGAGGTAACAAATTCTTAGGGAAATTTGGTCGGCATTAATTCTTACATCCATTTTGAGGTAGTAATTTTGATATACTCGAATATGCACTTATCAGTTTCAGCAAAGAGAGGGAATCCGTGTAGTCTTCAACGCTGAAGTATTATAAGCCTAATGCGCTTTATCTCATTTTCCGTGATTTCTCCCTTTTGCATTGGTTACTCTTTAAACTTCTTCATTACTTTTGGTGTTAGTTTACGTGATATTTTATGTGCAAAGGACGACTACAGTATCTCACAGATTTTAGTTGCGTACTCAGCCATGTCTTGAATCGTATATTTGTGGAATTGCTCTTGTTCGATTCATATTTTTCTATTTCTTACATTTTTCTACTTCATCGATCATCTTATTTTTACGAGAAGCATCTTAGGGTATTAATTCTTAGACGACCCTTACGTTGAATATCTCTTAATTATTGGCACGATTGTCAGGCGTTTTATCTCATAGAGGATAATTCTAAAATTCGACTTAAAAACTATCAATAAGAGAACAGCAAGATTAAGAAAGATGAAGCCAAGACAACATTTTACCAAGAACAGCTAAGCTCATTATATGGCTATTTATCCGCAGATTTTGTATACATAATATGTTGTATTAAAATAGTATTGAGTCAGTATCATCTACGTAACTTGCTGAAAACTCCTTTACCTTATTTTTTAGGTATTTATAGGTTATATTTGAATATTAAAATTTTCTTTCCAATATAAGTTGAAAATTATTCTTATTTGTGAATGTATTTACGTACGTGCGTGCCTAACATACCGGATAGAATGTTAGTTGGGCATGGATAGATATGGAAATCCTGGAACGTTATGTAAACGTTTCACAAACCAATTTAATGGAAAATTGACACCTCTGAGCGATAATTACAGCGAATATAAGCTCCTTCTTTTCATTGTTGCCTCCTAAGCGGAATGCGTATTATTGAGGAAAACAGAAAGAATAGAGAAAGTTCATATTCATTCAAAGCTCGGAAATCTACGTGGAATTTAATAAGTCGCAAGTTAAGAAATAACTAGTTAATAAATAACTAGTTAGTAAATAACTTTATATAAAATAGGTTAATAAATAACTAGTTAAATAACTAATTAATAAAGATCTATTAAGTCAGTGAAGTTATCCTGCCGACGACCAGTTGAATCCTCAAACTCTTCAACCATTATCAAACAGAAGTTTTGGAGAGTATATGAAGCGTATTAGGAAATATGAGGGGTGGGGTAGTTTACCCTTGCGTTCCTCATCGAGTCATAATGCTTAAAGTGGAATAAGTCCGCGTAGGCAGCTGAATGACTCTATGGATGACAAATTCATTGCATTCCATAAGGAGTGACCAAGATGAATGCCAATATTCTGCATCAGTCAACCTCTAGAGCTCTATAGCTCTGTGACAGGCCACCTAAAGACAACCTTATAATATTCAATACGATTTAAAAACCCCCCAAAAAGGAATGAGACAAAAGTAAATGAAGGATTTCATTTCAGTGATTCTGTTTTCTCTATCCTGTACCACAAGAAAGATAAAAATAAGCCTTTCCTCAAAAGATGGTGGTAAAAAGTAGAAAGAAATTAAAATAAAAACTTTTAAAGTACGGTGGTACCTCGACATATAAACCGCTCTAAGCAAGAATTTTTCGACGTACGAATGTTTTTCTTATTCCATTTTAACCTCCAGATAGGAACTTAATTTCGAGATACGAACCAGAAACAAGAAAACAAAACTTCTTTAGTTTAGAACTTTGAACTGGAATGAATTAAATTCGTAAGTTGAGATACCACTGACTATAAGTAATGTATTTTCTTTCATTAATAGAAAAATATTTAAAGTTCACTTATATTTATACTTATAATGAGATTGCTCAAAAATTAGAGGGATACTTATTAAAAATCAAAAGAAAAAAAGTATTAGGAAATTGGAAGAGTACATTTGAGTTACTTCTCGCAAAATAAGTAACGTCATTTTCAATCTCGCAAAATAAGCAAAGTCATTTTCAATCAAGCCAACCTTTATACCATCGAACCCATCCTAATATCGGAAATTTTTTATCCTTTTTCACGGTTCAGAAATCGCACATTTTGATGATGCCTTAAAAAATTATCATCTTTGATTTACTGCAGTCCAACTAACGCAGATGCTTAGAAAGAGCACAACTGTGTATTTTCCAAAAATAAGTGCTGGAAATAAATAAATGGAATTAATTTGTGGAAAATACAAAGTTTTGTCCTCTTTTTTTATTGCTTTCCACTATGTCACGCCTTACCATACTAATTTCAATAACAGTGTACGTTTATATTATGACTTCATTTCTCATTGTGAGGAACATACGAGTTGATAAGTTTCAAGTTAAAATGAATCTACCATCTAACTGACTGCTTCAGACTTAACTCAGCACTATTAAAAATATTTTAAAAGATTATGCACAGAGTACCTTAGCACATATCGTTATATTCTTGGGATTAGTGAAACGAACAATTTTATAATTATTTTCCTTCTAATTAAAGTATATAATCTTATGAATCTGAAGCTTCGAGTTGTTTAAAGTTGTGGAAATGTCCCAGAATCTAATCCATCTTGTATAGCTATTTCTTGAGAAGGAAACTAAAGTTGAGAAGCGACTAGAAAATAAACAAGGCTCGAGCAATACCTTCTTTGAGAATAATTACGTCTAGTTAAAACGTGCGCATCAATTGTATACTTAAAATTGTAACGAGTTACTTACAGTTGTTTACTATTGGTTCTTTCATGACTAGGAATTTTCTCTTTGATAGACTCTGAGTTAATGCGAGAATTCTTGAAATAGATGTCTTATCGTATTTTTCTTTCCAACTCTCGAATTTAATGATTTTTTTGTTTTGCTGTTATTGAGGGCATACGTAGGTATACGTTTCATACCTCCCCTTATAACAACCTACGCCGGCTATTTCTTGCATGCAGTCAACTGGTGCAGTATGCCGGGTCCCAAATTTCTGCTTCGATTGAGACTATGAAAAAATCCCGCCTAAATTATTCAAGTTTCTTACGTAGAGCAACTTTCATTATCTTTAGATATCTGAACGATTTACTCACTATGATTACTCTATTTCTAACGTGTCGTACACCCTATGTGGAGTTGAAAACTTGATAAAGTATATCCTCCTCTGAATCTTTGCTAGTTCATACCATCACTTCACCATCCTTCATAAAACTTTAAGGCCCGGTATTATGACGTATACTTAAAATGGATTTAATGTTCACTTTAGAGCAAGGAGTTAATATATTTTGTTAGAGTTTCAGTGAATATTATAATCCATCCTATATATAGCTAATGTATAACATATATAGGAGAGTATCTATAATCTTCACTTTAATTCTGACAAAGCATTATAATTCTAGGTCCTAAAATGAATATAAACTAAAGCATACATTATAATACTGGGCCGAATTGTTTTTTTTTTCGAAAATTAATGACCAATGGCTAGAGGGTAAATGGAAATGTCATTAGGAAACTCCAAAAAACTGAATTTTTTCCTCGCCCTTTTCCAACTCAAATGATTCAAGTTCATTTATGAAAGTTACGAAAACCATATGTTTCTCATATCTGGAAAATATAAACCCCTTCAATGAAAACCTTTATAGAATCAGGAAGCGATGCAATCTAAACTGAGATGTATCGCGAGAAGTTAAAAAAAATCGAGTTGTCATATATAGCGATAGTAAATATAGCGAGAGAAACTTTTTTCAAGTATTTTGGAAGTTAACTCTTTGTCATTTTCATAATAAAATTTAAAAAAATGTTGTGACGAGCTATCTTTATAAAAGCTCTCTCTTTTGCTCTTAAGGGGCATTCTCGCTTGGTTATGCTTTCCATGCACATGAGTAAAGGAGGGATGACGTTTGTTAAGTAAAACGTTTAAAATTTATCTTCGTGAATGCCACAGTGAAATTTCACAAAATCAGCGAATCCATTTAAATTTCTTTGTCTTGCAAAATACCTGTTTTTAATCGAGGGACTGTTATGCAGAGTTCTAACTCAATCGACTCCACATGTAAAAGTATACATAGGACATTTTGTAAGAGATTGGTACATTAGACAATTATGTACGTTTATTCAGTCAATTTCTACAAATTTACGTAGGTATCTACTTGCTTGATATATCAGACTCTTGAGTATTTTTTCATTGATTAAGTATAGAATCGAATTAACAGTCTTAGAACTGTACTATTCGTAGCATTTAATAAAGATCTATGCAAAAGAAACTCAACGTTCATTATCATTCACTGAAATTAACATAGTTGACATTTGTGTATTTTGCTTAAACTTTTCGGTTTTGAGTAGGTATTCTCCTGGGCAAATTCTGATTATCATTCATATTCAGACGGTATCAAAGGAGTCAAGGTATAAGTGAACTATGTACGATTATATATGAAACACATTTAGCTCTATGTTAAAAAATGGTTGAAGTCACTGAAACACTGGAGAAGTCACTGTTTCCCACGCTCAGAATTCCGGAGCACCCCTATTTATTCTTCAGAATAATACGGCCCTAGCATAGATTCTTTGTAACATTTAAGCTACTAGGGAACTTCAAGTATCTACAGATGGCTAGATGTTGAAGCATAGTAAAATTCCAGAGAGCTTTTTGGTTCGTTTGGATTTTTTAATCCACTTAAATTCATAAGAAGATATTCTCAGCTTGTGCATAGAAACCATCCATATGTACTTATCAAATGTCATGCATTGGCAAGTTGAATACTAAAAAATGTTTTTTTTGTTCAATAATTGATATTAGTAGTATTACTTTCCTACTTTGTATTTAGTTTCAAATTTTGTCGCCGTAATTAAATACATGCAACAATTTCATCGGCAATGTCGCTAAATCATTTTTACCTATTATAGACCCAGCGTGTGACGGTGCTGTCTCAACACCCCTGTTCCCTGAGGTCTGACACTTATAAACACGATTGCAGGCATCAGTAGCATCAGAGGTCGAAAATCTCTCTTCCCATATACGGTTCAGCGTGCAGGGGAATTCTCTTGTCCCCACATACCAAGGTTTTTCTTACCGAGGGAAAATTCGATTTATTTCTTCAATTGAAATATAAAGGTAGTGTTACAGGAGCGTAGATAGCGACGATAATGTTGAAAATGTTACTTCTTAATGTAACGAACAGGAAAGGTTACTCAATCATAGCGAGCTTTGATTTGAACCCAAGATATATAAACTTACACTTTTACAATGTAATTTTTACTAAATTTTCAAGAACAGTTTGTCCCATTTTTTTCCTTTATTCGGATTTCCGCTAATCACTTTCTCTCGTCACTTATAATTTATCGAGAGCAAGTGACACCATTTTGGGGAGGTGAATCTAAATCCAACCGAACTAGATACCTTTCTCATAGTATCCCATGCATGGGAAGTGAGAAAATATCTATTTTAAAGCGATCCGTAAGCTTTGTTCAATGGGGCTTATTTCAAAAGAACTAACTCATACGTTAAAATAATATCCGCCCACGGATCCGAGCATTCATTTGAAAACTACCTCTAACATTGCGAGGGAAAGGGCGATGATAACGGATGGGAATGTGAATTGGTCCTCGGGGCAGTGTCTGCAGGAGAGCCTCCTTCGGGTATCGAAGGCACGACCATGAAAGCGAGTGTCTCTTGGACGCTGTCCTTATTTGGAGGGCGGGACGAGAGCGCCGTGGGTACCACGTGACGTGGCGGGCGTAAATGGGTTCTGGGCGGGTGGGCGGCCGAGAGGAGTGAGGTGGAGGCTCTTTCAGACCTTATTTCTGTCTACGCGGCGAAAAATAGCATCGGCATGTTCCGTTGTAGGTTCTGCCTCACGCCAAATGCAGCCCTAGTGAATGTGTGTGTGTCTACGGCGAGGATTTGAAGGGGAACATTCGTCCTCGAATCGCTCTTACGCTAGCTAGCAAATCAAAATTGTTTGGGCGCGAGTCATTCTTCCGCGATCTTCGAACCTTACTACACAATACTCGGCGGCAACGGTGGCTTAACTCATTGCGTGGATTCCCGGTAATCCAACTCCGGCTGAAAATACCTCGGTTATCGCAGCGGCGATCAAAGTTTTATGCCCACGTTAAAAGTTACGAATCTTATGCGTCGGTGCGAACGATATTCAACATGCAATAACTGTGGTCTGAGCCCAGAGACTATCGGAGTTTAATAATTACGCAAGGAACTCATTCTAGAGGATATTAAGGGCGTGGTGTGAAGACTACGTGGTTGGTGGTATACAAGTATCAATATCTTTTCCAACGGTCTAAAAAGTCGGCTATTTCAGCTATTCAACTAACGAGTTAATTAGTGGCCCTTATATTATATGCCGTAACTTTAACTCTCTGTTTGTCAAATGTAGCAAGAGCAATCAGAGATTGTATCTACGAAATGCTGTTTTCTACTATGCATGTATTAGATCCCGTAGGATCCAATACAATGTGTTTATTGAATTATTACTGTTATGGTGTTACATTAAATTAGTATTAAATTATATTCTATATCCATTATCAATATTAGGTTATAATAATATTGGTTTGGAACGATTGGAGCAGCTTTGGTCGAGTTCTTCAAGCATTTCTGATATTTCCTTGTAGAATAGAGACTTATTACAGGTCAAAATCTGCTGTGTGTTATCTCTAGCGTCAATTATTGCGAAAAAAATATTTGTGGTTTTCCACATCATTTTTGGGTCAGTTGACTTGGGAGACATTACCTCATAACTAAGAATAGGTTAGAAAATTTCTATTCTGAGCATTTTCTGTGTAATATCCGTCCTTCATCTAATTAACGGAATTCAGAAACCAATATTAAAAGGTTATACTTAGCGTATGGTTTACTTGTCTCTATTCATCTTTCCTGTATTCAGTCTTATTTCTGCAAGGACCCGCATACATTTTGCCAACAGCTCTCATAGAAAATTTGTCGCGAAAAAGTACCATATTTCCTTGTTCACATAATACATCTCCATCCTTACCACATTTTCTTTTAGGTTTCTTCTCTAATTCAATAATGGCCCTTTTTCTTGAAACTGAAATTTATTTAAAGTAATTGAAAATGTGTATGAAGTTTCCTTAAAATGAAACAGAAAGAGTAAGGCATTTTGGCGGAAAGGCTCATGTAACAATGGTCTCTGAAAAATAATAGTATCAGGAATTAGGAAAAGTCTACCTTTTAAAAACCACAATAAATTAGTCTAACTTTTATAAACCACAATATTTGAGTGTTCCAGCAGCTCGAATTTTCCTTGTTACTTCATAGAGTCCTCATCATCATGAGGACTCTATGAATTAACAAGGAAAATTAGAGTCCTATCATCACAAAGTCACAGCATTTGATTCAAATGGAATTCAAGCAAAACGTTTAGAATGAAATGCTCTTCGTGATAAAAGGAAGTCACCATTTCACAATTTTGAAGGTTATGATGGGCTCATTACTTGTGGCTTAATGAAACTTGTGAGCGAAGTTCCTCTTCGTTGATAATGAAAACTACTGCTATAAAATCTTTTTTCAATCCAGGAGAGTTTCATTTAAAAATTTACTGTTCATTTTATGGTTGGACTGAATGAATTCCATTTCGTCCATAAATTTCCAATACGGTACTCAAGCTTTCACCGCATAATGGTGTGTTTCTTATTAGATAATGAAGGATGTGTTCTGCGCCAGCAGGTTAAGGCAAGGTTATCCCTAATATACCTTCAGCATAAACGTAAGTGAGATTTTGATCTCAATAATAAAAGAAAACTTATGGAGTGACGAACGTATGATGTTTCGTGCAAAATCTTAGCACCACGAGCAAGGAAAAGAATGAGAAAGCGTCGAAGATTTCCTTATCAGTATACCCTCTGATGTTACTGCAAAGACTTAAGTCGTAGTTTTGCTTTACTTTGCTATTGTTATTTCTTGCAATTAGTGGCATATATCAGAGCAGCTGAAAAAATCTTAAGATATTGGTTTTGTAGGATTTCTAGATCCATCTGCATGACCATGCTAACGGAGTACTTGGAAAACTCAAAATTCACTTTAACTTTGTAATTCGTAATCGGAGTCACATGTGCATTAATTACCTAATGAGATGTGTAATATGGAATGTTTTCTTTCGTGAATGTATCTGTAGTAAATCTCTGAATGTCGACTGCGTTTTGTATCCTGAAAATGCTGCTTCTTTCACTGTTTCCTTGCCTCGCTTATTACATACCCACAGGGAAATTGATCGAAGCTTCTGTTCTTGATTTTCGATTTCTTGTTTCCGCTCAGACGCTTCGTATCCTTTAAAAACTACTTACTTACGTGGATTTTTATGTAAAAGGGAATAAGTTAAGAGTAAAAACGGGTCTTTCTTCAAAGCTGCCTATGGCAGTGAAAAATTACTGTAGTGAAATTATAGATTCATAAGTAAATAAGTAACACAACTTGCAATAATTACGGTTTTCGAAAATTCTGTTTTATCTCTTATATAGCTGTTTCATTTTATTTCTTCCATACTGTTTTATTTCTAGGATTTTATTTTCTTGCGAATCGTAACTGCTGCACTTATTCGTTTCAAAGTGAGCTTGTATAATTATAGGATATGTGAAATAGCTGGTCGTATAGACCCAGCCTGGCTAACACTTTCCATCCCCTTATAGGGCGATTCCCTCAAATAGGTTGGCTGTACCAGTGGGCAGCCTGTAAGGAACTCAACTTTATTTCGATACATTTTGATCCTCATTTGATAATTCCCTCGTAAAGCATTTTACACTGGATGGCCTCATATTTCCTAAAATGTTGAATTTAGAGTAATTTTGAAAAGGGTAAAAACAGGAAAGACTTCGAATATAAACCTTGACGCAAAATTTTAGTTTGTGTACTGAGATCATAATTTTTAAATGCGGACGTTACTCGAAATGAAAATGCTAAGTTTTAAGCTGTTTAAATAATGTAATAATTTCCATGAAGTATCTCTTGACTACACGATATGTTTGACCTTACCTCAAATTTCGATGAGTTTATAAGGTAAACGCCGAATATCTCTTTGAGGAAAATGGTTTGGATACGTACGATATATTCTCCTTTATTCGTATTCTCAAATGAAGATGACGTGGGGATTCTCTTTCATTGTAAAAAATGTCCAGATTCGCCCTCACGCCCACACACAACCGTGCTCCACCAGGAAACTCCCAAAAATACTCCCACGTATGTCTATTCTTGCAGTGCATCTAGTAGCATCCGGAAGTTGCTATTATCGCGCGTTTTATCTTACTAAATAGCCGTTAAATGTTATGTATAGAAAAATGATTCATATCATCCATGTCCAAATGGCACATGGAGAAACTACACAGCCCTGATTTGTTAACAGTAAAGATCTACTCATTCATTTTTAACCTTTCAGGAAAATATCTATTACGTTAACAAGGGATACTTTAAGGGTTTGGCTCTTTGAAGTGATATTTTTATTTCTAATAGGTAACGTATGAGAAATTTATTTTTCGGAACTCCGCAATCAGAGAAAACGCGACGAAGAATAAGATACGAGTATATCCTTGCATTTATTCCGTCATGAGAATCCAAAGTTGAAATGGGAAAGGAGTAAACTATATTGCGGAAATTCAAAATCGATGAATTGCTTCTTAGCCAACTAATTCATAAAATAAGAAATCAGATCCGTACTGTTATACAAATCAGAGTAATGTATTCATTTATACAAGAAAAACAATAAAATTAAAATTACAAATTATCAAATAGCCCAGTTAACGAAGTAAGGAGAAATATTTTAAATTTAATTTGGGTTCCTCGTAAACAAATTTTCACATTATTTTTCAATTTTCGTGAAGTAAAATGAGCATTGTGCAGTATTTGAGAAAAAATGGCGCATTCGTTGTATCCGTGACAACAATAATGAAATAAATAAAGTAAGTTTATCATGTTTTAGATGCGTTAAAATAAATGGGAGCATAAATATGTCATATGAAAAGTTAGTGAATGATTTCTCATAATAAATTGAGCCCCCTGCCATGCGCTCTAGCGGTTTGCAGGGTTCAAATGTAAAATTAGCTTGATTCGTTTTTGTTTCCGCTCACTTTATTAGCGACCTTATCTTACATTCACTCTCTTATTACAATTAATTCCTCATATTAGGAATATTAGTTCCTATCCTATGCCACACCTTCGATTTATCTGTACACATGTATTTTGAGCAGTCATTGCTCGTTTGACGTCTACTTCAGGTTTCTCAAGTACGTAATTCTGTTTATAGAGCCCATACTAGTGCTAGTGAGAAACAGAAAATAATTCTCTCTTCACATTGTGATTAAGCAAGATTCCAGCAGTTAAGAATGACTTTTACGTAAATTTGAGAGTCAACTCATTAGTTTTTTTTCCAGAGGAATAGTTTCTGCGATGAAGATGAGGCTTGATTCCTCATAATTTGTTGTCTGGAGATATAGATTGGCTTCCTTGATCTATCCCAAAGTTAATCATGTCCCCGCTACTGAGGAGGTCGACGCTCTTCAGTCCCAGTCTCCATTCAAACTTACTTGCTTCATAAAGGCATGACTACCGCCCGGGCGCGTTCCCATTCCCGATCGAGCGAAGAGTGGCGATTTTTTTAAAGTTGACACAGTTGCAATTACTGAAAGATCGCTTTCAACGCAAAATTACAAAACCATTTGATGTAAATGATGGGTCAGGTATATCCGTAGGGATTTTGCGTCCTTCTGGGTGAACATGAGAAAGCTCACTGTTTCGTTTGGGATATGTTCATATGTTTTCCGAAAAGAATCCTTAAAGACAAAGTTTTAGTCGGTAGGAACGTTTACCCCCACAGCGTCCTTCATATTATTGTTTTCATCTCTAGAACGCCTTTGTTTGTGCTTTACTTAGCATCAGGTGGTAGCGTCGTGAACGTAGTGATGCACATATACATGTATACGAACATTAAACTATACTCACATGTAGAATATGCACATTATAAGATATGTGAAATAGCTGGCCGTATGGACCCAGCCTGGCTAACACTTTCCATCCCCTTATAAGGCGATTCCCTCAAATAGGTTGGCTGTACCAGTGGGCAGCCTGTAAGGAACTCAACTTTATTTCGATAACTTTTGATCCTCATTTGCTAATTCCCTCGTAAAGCATTTTACACTGGATGGTTGGAATTATATGTTTACCTAGATAACTCTTGTAAATTCACAAATTCTATTTTAGATCAGTCTACATAATATACATAATAAATCGATATTGCATTATGCATCAATAAAGTACTACATAATATTAGATGATATATTTCTCAATCTAAAGTTATAAATATGTAAAACTACTCACGAATTATCAACAAAATATAACTCGTGTTTATTTGTTATTTCAGCACAGATAAATATAAATTTTATTTCCATATTCTCGCAATTCATAGCTCCTTAAATGACTTCACAGCTACTGTAGGACCCCACTATACACAATTTTTGACAATCGTCTTCTTTCTTTTTTTCAGACATTTTTCCACATAGTTTTTGCAAATCCCTGGAGTGGGTTCTGCGATTTTCTCTTTTCTTTCTGTTTCTCTGCAATAATATTTATTTCTTCAACATTATTCTTTGCGTATTTATCAATTCACAATAAAAATAATAAAAACTAAAACAGATCAAATCTCAATGGGAAGTCTTTTAAGTGTTTAATTCAGATAACACACGTTGCTACAATTAATTTCACGTTGCTAGATTGAAATTACAGGAGAGACCCCATTAAGGTTCTTTTACCCGAGGGTGCCATAGATTGTAATTCACCTCTGGTTTTCAAGTGTACACGTGAAAATATGCTAAGTCCCGATGGGGAATGTTGGGTAATAAATAAAAAAGAAAAGAGATTCTCATCCACTCAATCACGTGCCGTTCTTTTTTGCTTCGTTTCTCCTTTTAGAATCGCCCACACCCGAAACCTTTTTCTTCCCCTTATTAACCCCAATTCCATTTCCCCAAACACGCACTTAGCTTATTTCCACCCGAATAATTTTGTCATTAGCCCGAGTAAATTTTCTCGTCTCACCTTGTACTTAATTTTTAAAGTTGAATGATATCCATTAAACATTCCCTTCGGTTTCTCAGATCTCATTCGTAAACACAAAATACTAAATCCAAACATAACGAAAGACGAAGAAAATAACCGTTATATTCGAAAATTTGACGCTATGATCTACGATAAATTACTAAGAAAGGGTAGGGTTTATGTAGGAACCACAGGTTAGGGAGGACATCGGAAAGTATGGATTGTGGCAGATAATCGAGATATTTTAAGTGAAAAAGTTAACTTAAATAGTTACGAATCTTACATGACTTTCTTAAAATATCAACTTTTAGCCTTAAACTTAAGGTAATGCTAGTGAAACTAACAATGTCGCTTATGCTTGTTGATATACGGATAAAATTATAATTTTATTTTCTTCTATAGATCTTACAAAGTTTGTGGTAACGACTACACCACTCCAAAATTTACAAATGTTTTCATTCAGTTTTTCAGTAGGACATAAAAATTTATTGAAGTAATTTAGTAAATTTAATCCAGGAAGGAAAGTATTTGAAGAAAGTCGGAAGTCTCTCCTTCTAAGTGTTAATCATGGTTAGTGCTTCAAAGTCATTAAGTTTTTCGGGTAATATGTCGACGAATTTACTGCTTAACACGTTCACTGCGGACACCTCCATTTCCAATGCATTTATCACTCCTACAGTGGAGTGGGCATTTTTCTACAAATATCAAAAGGAAAACCAAATTAAAACGAATGTTATCTGTTAAAAAATGAATTATTGTTATACACATGCTCGTGTCTTATGATGGCCTTAGAAATAAAATGAATAAAACAAGAACATTTAAAGCGGTAGAGTTCATACTCTTTCAGAATTTCAGTATGAAAAACAGCTACAGGAGGTACACGCTCAGAAGTGGTGGAGGTCGGTTAACTGCCAGCAATGATTGAGATAGTTTTTCCAATCTGGCGGTACGTTTTCCACAATCGATTTCAAACTCACTACGGTTTATCTACATTTAACTTTTGAGATATTTCTTCCTTTGCTGAAGTAAATAACTGATTTCATTTCTACAACTTAATGTTCTTGGTCTGCGCTTTATCTTCTCTTCTATTTGCCCTCTATTCGTCGTCAGAACTTTCTGAATCACTGGAGCATCCTTGGAAAACTTTAATATAGTAATCAGAGCTGGAGAACGAAAAAAAATTTTCGTTCTTTTTCCGTTGTGGATGACGTCATTTATGACTATTTTTCAAAAGACGTAGATTAACATCGAAGCTAAATATTTAAGAAAACATTTCAACATTGAGTTACAGAATATATTTTAGGATGGATTGAACTCGCAATTCACTGCGGAAATAAAGATATTAATGCACTTAATATTGATTCAAGTGCTGCTTTTTAGCATTCGTTACTTTCGATTTTACATTTTGATTTCTCAAAGTTTGCAAAACATTGCTAACGAGGTATATATGCTTTCGATTTACTGCGGGTTCATAATAACTCTCAACTAATGCATATCAATACGTGTATGAAAGAGGCTGTCGATTCAAGTGCAATATATCGCAAAATATAAATATGCGCTATCAATATTTGTTAAATGTATATACATGGAACAATTTTAGTCTTTTGAGGTCAGCATAGTAACTGCAATATGAGAAGTATCATATATTTACTTAGATTTATCTAACTAAGTTTATGAATAGTGGACATTTCCTCGAGATTGCGAACTTTAAGAATAATCGTCATTCAATTACTCAGAAACAGGCTTTTACAAACGCTTTCGTTTTTCCTATTTTACAGTCTTTTACACATGTTTTACTTAATTAACTCTTGCATTTTATCATGCACGCATGTTTCTATGTATCTAGTTTACGAAAGAAAAACTTCTCAAGCGAAAGAAAAAACAGCTTTATGTTTAAGAGCGATATCTAGCATATTATTGTAACTTCACGTATTATCGTATTCTATTGTAAAAATGAAATTTTAGAGTTGATTGCATATATATTTGTAATTTTATTTTGTTTTAGTTTTGCTACGTATAATTTATACATTTTGAATTTGTATTTTGATTATTTTCATTTTGTATCTGCCTTTTTGAATTGGGTTTCTTATTTTACTTTACTGAGACTTCACACGTTTCACATCCAAATTCTCTGCGGGAGTCTTAACGCGAAGTGGGTTTTTTCTTTGCCAACCTTAAAATATTTTCCCATACCACTCACTTATCTTCTTTGTATTTGTCATTTTAAAAATATTTTGCAGGCGGAAGCTAGGCCTTCTCGGGCCTAACCCCGCCGAATAAAGGGTCAATCTGCTCTGATCTAAAAATTAGAACTCGTAAGTAGATCTACCTTCCTAAGTTCCTCTTGCCGAAAATAAGTTTCCAGAACTCGAATTTAAGGCACGAACCTGAGGCATTCTCTCTAATGGGACGAGGTTAGCCATTGTAAATTTCGGAGGAACAATCATAAGCATTGATTTACACCTTCGTCTTCTAGCATACAAGTGCATCTACATTGAGGTTTATTTGAAGTTCTTTTAAACGAATCTGACATAACGAATCTAAACAACGAATCACAAACGGTAGTAAGTTCTTTGTTAAAAGAGATTATGATAAATTGATTCTGTTTTCTACATATGAACTAAGCACCTCACTGTGTTGTAATTCTTATAAAAAACAAGTACAATTCCTCAACCTACTAAATGTAATTTTAGAAGATTCCAGACCAATACTAAATTTGGTTATGGTGTGGGCTCATTTTCATTTCCTGGTCTTCTCTCCATTTTTGAATTTCCAAATCTAGTATTAGAATCTGGTAATATTCTTTCATTTTCGAAGTAAGAATACTTTTGTTTATTCTTTCGATATTATTTTAGCCATTGAGGCAGAGAAGTTAAAGCGTTTACTTTAATCGCGGTCGGCAGTGGTTAAATCCCGAGCCAAGGTTTTTCCTCTCCTGGGAATTGGACGTACAAGTCGGCTGTATGTAAAATTGGGAACAAGTAAATCTCTGAGAAATAAAAGTTAGTATTGCTGCCATAAAATATCATACCACCAGGCCTCCGTGTTAGCGTCTCAATCTGAAACTAGTGACTGTACTCAAGGAATCGGTTATCATTGCTAATGACTCTATTGAGGTTATTATTTTTCACTATTTTTATTTTACGGAGGTACTTCTTAATCTCGCCCTTAAATAAAGACCTTTTATTTTATTAAATTATTACTTACATCGCCAGATGCGATGTTATCAATTGAGGCTTGGTTACAAGCGTCAGTGTCTAAAATGAAAATCTGCGGTGGAAATGATGGTAATAAATAATAATTTGGACGGATACTTGAGGGTGACATAGATTGCTGCATTGGCAGTAACACAGTGGAACTACAAAAGTCGCTGTGATGTAATTATAAAACATTTACCATTCAAATATGACATATAAACTCTTTTTCCACCAGTTTCCAAATGATCATCGGTATAAGGAGACCTTGGAGTAAAATAATCCGAGCTAGTAAATGTGTGAATACTGTATGTTACTTATTCAGTTGTGAATTTCATGAGTATTTCCGAATTTAAGAAGCAGTATATGAGAAAGGTGTGGATTCTCTCGTGCAACTTTGGTGTGAGACAGTGGTTGGTGAATGTTTCATAGATACGTACGTAAAATAGCAACGGGGAAACGTGCAGTATCGAACTAAGGAAAAATTAATAGGACCTTAATGAGCCAACAAGAACTCAAACTGTAATCTTATTATATATCTGTACGAAATTTAGAGTCATTTTAGAACGTGTATTGTATGAGGTATTGTGTAAAATAAAATTTGAGTTCATTGGTTTTAGTTTTCAACAGTTGTGGATTGTTTCACACTTCCATATAGCTACGGTCCCTTCTCTCAGTTTAATCACTTAAAGAAAGGTCTGGAAATGAATCAGGTTTTCTTCTTTTAACCCCAATAAATAGCTGTAACCGGGATGAAATGGCATAGAGTTTGATATTATTTTTGACATTATTACAGAGATTTGCAAGGGAAGGTGATTTATTCGTGTGGTATTTAAACTTAAGTGTGCCCTTATTTTCAAGTTAGCACCAAAATAGAACCTAGAAAAACTTCAAATAATTTTCTAAATAGAAAGTTATATTTTCATTGTATTACTTAGAGGCAATTTCACGCGGATGGAACCGAAATTGTTGACTATTATCGGCTAGCAGGATATATTGTTGACAAGTTTATCAAAGCTCCAAATTAGCACATCATTAGAGTTTGAGAAATGGAAATAAATTGATGTCTCTTCAAAGAAATTGAAGTAATATCGTAATACAGCCTATGTAAGTGCTTTATGTAGAGGAAAATGCAGTAATTACAAATTTTCCCTCAAATTTTAGCCGTTTTAAGGTATGAATTATGAAATGTAAAGACACATAAAAGAAAAACACTTTGTAATTTCCACATAAAATAATCATATCTTATATAAATATATATTATTTCTTATGGGAAAATTACGAAGTGTTTTTCATTCATTTTCCATTATGTCTTTCCATGAAGTCCGGCTAGCGATGAGGGATTATAAGTGTTAAGAATCTTTAATGCAAAGTATGTGGTTTAGGGAATAATGCCACATTTTCTATACAGTATAGTTAAACTCTCAAAACATCTGATTTTATTATTGCAGGTTGTATTAATTGTCATTATATGATTATAAGTTTAAGTTTATGACCAAACCTCACCTTCCGATTACAAATCTATCTCAATTCAACTTTGCTACTCATATTTTTTAAAGTAAAAGTGATTTTTTTCTGAAGTGACATGGTTTGCGCCAACTAATACGTTAGAATGGTCCCCCTAAGATCTTCCTCGCCGACGCCCCTATTGGGGAACCGCCCTTGCTTTAGAGCCATAGCTGGCCTTGTCCTGCAGCATCTGAGCTTTTATGGTAACCTACAAAAATATTGTTGGATGAGGCTGTAGCCCCCAAGAAGAGAGCGGGAACTTGAGCAAGGGAATGCGGAGTACGAAAGTGGGATTCATTGCCTTTTTATAAACCACGCAGAAGACATAAGATTTATTTATATTATTCATTATTATTGCGGTGCTGTGATATGTACAAACTGTAATACAACTGGAGCAGAAAAAAACTGACTGAATTAATAACACACGAGCAAATATTGAACTGTCATCTTCACGATTGTCATCCTCACATTTGCATATTCTCATATTTCTATTCTAGTTGCACTTAAATTTGTCTATGTAATTTTAACATAGCACGTTAAGACAACAGGCATAGTTTGGATATCCTCCTACCTTAATCGAGAAACGTTATTTTCACTTCCGTAAAACTACTACGATCAGTTTTATTGTAAAATATACCTGAATCACTGAGTTCTGGTATATTTTGAATACTTCGTATTCAGTGTTGTATGCGAGATGGCATTTAAGATAAATTTTCTATCTAATTTGTAAGTTTTTACATCCCCTGTCTCGTCGTGGATATATTCCCGCAGAGGACACGTTTTATCTGTTGAAAATATTTGCACCCTTTCAACCCTCCAAGTTCATCCTTTTCTTCTTGTTCCAGCTTGATATATTCTGTCGTTGTATCTTTCTATACTTTTCATAGATTTCGTACTCCACTGTATTTATCTCTCTGCTTTCTTAGTTATAGGTTAAATGCTAGTCGGGACTTTAAGGTCTCAATTTCGCCCGAAGTTCATTGCCTCATTGGGGAGTAGGGCTGTTAATGAAGGTTGGAAGCGATGTGTAGCCCAGCTTCAATCAAACTAAGAAGGCTTCAACAATATCTCTGACCAAATTGTAAGAGATGCGGAGAGACCAAGAAGAACAAATGACCGACGGAACAGATATATCGAGTACTTAGGAGTAACGTGGCAAAGAGAAGCTTAGAATAGAGAAAATTGAAAAACACTTGGCGAGGCTTGCATCCGATATCATATTGAAAATGGCCGATAATGATGATATTCGTGTGTATGTATATAATTGCCCTTATAATTATTAAAAAATAATAAGAACAAACATTTCCATAACTCAGGAAGGAGAGCCGATGGGAGAATCCATGACAGATTTCCTAATCGCCGATGCCTTTATGTAAAATAAGCATGATGTTTCACTTCAAGCACATTATGTATCTTAAATGAAAGTGATTCAAGTGATAAGACCGCTTATTTTGATTCCGTAACGGTGGGCAAAGAAGCAGCAGAAAAGTTACGTATGTGGTTAAATTAGGTTTCCGTTTTCCCCGATCAGTCCTATATTTTTAATACGCGTCCCTAGTTAATCCAGTGTTTTAGTTTCGTGTCCCAAAGGTACGAGTTCTTTTAAAGTATCCCCGCTGGTATGTACACAGCCGTTGAAGGAGTTTCACACCAACGAAAGCGCTATGGTGTTGAATAACAAGCGACGATAACGGCAATTAAAAAAACCCACGGCGCTAAATTTCAAGTCTAATCATGCCTATGAAATACATTCTATAACAGGTCCCTCAACTAATGAACATTCTCTAATTCTATGTTTGGATTATTTGAGCTCCTTTCAAGTAGAAATTATAGGTTACGTTCTTTATGTAATTAAGAAATGCGCCCAACTTCCGAAATGTCCTCGATTTTAGTAAAATATAATTGAAACCATAACTTACATCTGAAATGGAATTCATATTGCTCTGGCCCGGAGTGAAACTAACTCAGGAGGAAATGAACACGAAAAGTGACAAATATAATTGGAGCGAAGTTGTGAGCGATGCTATTCCAGAAAGTAACGTCAATGTTGTTAACTGTGACTTAGATATGGACCTGAAATTGGTTGAAATAAAAACGCACTAATGTTATCTTTCGATAAATACGTTACTTTCAAGTACCAAAGATGTACATACCCTGAAGCAAAGGAAAAATTACTCACTTAGCTTACTAACGTGAAAAGATTGTTGAGCCTGAATTTTTCTGCGGACTTTGGTCGTTAATCTCCTTCTATATTCAACCAAATAACATTCCTTCAATTGCGATCGTTCACTCATCAGTAATCATAATTCTTCCAGTCGAAAACATTTTCCGAAAGCAACACTCAGCTTCACCATCTAAACAGTCTCTGCTGTGCTATTATCTCTAAGATTAAATGTGCACCATTTTAGTCACCAGTAGCCGATGTTAGGGCCGGGAGCCATATATGGTTAGCATCGTCGGTTCATGAGGCAAGCGCAACATAGGACAGGCTTTCAAATTCGAGGCAGCTTTTGTCGATTTTTCTACATTATTATTAAGTTTTCTAAATATATCACCGCCTCCCTCTCCAAAGATTCCCGTAACGTTCACGCTTATATCCGCGATTTTTCCCGAAAAAATTGTCATTGGAACCTACCGCACCTTTTTTGAGAATCCTGGAAAATCCATGAATTATCACAGGAATTCAGCACCGGAGATGTTCACTCAAAACTGCCATACAAGGATTATACCCGATAGATAATCTGACGAACCAAAACATATAGTTTCGTCTAAAATCTATGAGTGAGAGCGGAAAATAACAGTTCGGCAGTTGCTTTATTTATTTAACGTACATCAGTATAGAAGTGATTTATCATCCTAGTGTACAGCTTACGGAATTTATCTGGTAGAAAAGCACGGTATCTAACGGTTGGCGTTTCTCTGTGAACAATTTCACGTACGTAAACTTTACGACGGTGTTTCTCGTCAACTGAAAGAGTTGAGATTGTAGGAATATACACGAAGAAGAAAAACTTGAGAGAAAGAGGGAATGCTTGTTGTTTCGGCAAGGGACATAACGTCCCCGCTATGAGAAGCCGCACGCGTATGCAGGAGGGGAATCCCGCAGCGACCTACTGGAAGGAACGACACAGAAATACTAGTTGCTACGAACACCAGGGTACCCTGGTACCCCTCTTCGCACAGCCAAGAGAGGGGAAAGGAGGGAGCAAGCCCGTCTCTCTCAGCTGTGCCACTTCTATAGCAAGACAAGAAGCTTCCTCCTTTCTGAAGCAACATTACACGCAGATTTTTCCAAATTACAAATTCTCGATCGGGGTAAACTACAGAAGGAACAGAATTCCTTTAGGAATCGTATTTCAATCGCTGACAAATTTACGTCGGGTGAGATCCGAAGGCCTTACCGTTTCCTTCGATGTTTTTGTCTATTACAACCGCTTCGAGAATTTTTTACACGAATCTTCGTCTATAATAAAGGTGTTCGAAACGATTAGAATGACCTTTGAATCCGTTCCCGTTTCGCGTAATTGGAGAAAAAAATCTCGTCAAGACCGTTTTCTTCATCGTGTATTTGTCTGGCCGTTTAAAAATATGCTATTGCTTCTCGGTGACCTGGGAGATTGTTTTTCCCGGGCCTGCTCATCTCACGGCCGACACAGCCGTAAAATAGGATATTGTTTATAAAAAAAGGGCGTGGAAAATGGCGATCATCAAGTACACGCCCAAGAGAAAAACATTGTTCGGTAATAATAATAATAATGTAAGATAATCGGGTACTGTGAACGTTTTTGAACAACGTTATTCCCCTCCTACCTTACATGTCTTTCCATTAAACCCTTAGTAATAGTAAAAGTAAGCGTTCTCATACCTGGAACAAAAGCCATAAACCTCTGGATGGACTGGAGTGTGAGCTTATCGATGATGCAAAAATGCTCTAGAAACGATCTTTTTTAAACGTTATCGTATATGATCCCATAATCGATGTTCCAGTCCTTGGGCGTGAGGCTGCAAATCCGTTCTCTTATTATGGACCCGAGAGCTGCTGATTCTTATTTTTAGTCCCCATCACTCGCCTTTTCCCTCTCTCCGTTCCTTTCTCTGCTCCATTTCCCTGCCTACAAATCTACTTTGGTTTATATCCCAACCAAGTCTTCAAACGCTTACATTTTGTCTAAAATGTCGAATAGTATTACGTCAATGTAATATTCCTTAACTAGTTTTCAAATTCAAAAGGTAGTTAAAGCAATATCACACTTGTAGCAAACTTAGCAGTTTTCTTGAGCGTTTTAGCTTTAATAGAACCATTTCTGCAATGACTATTTTTCAGGGATGATATACTATTCCTTTAAAGAAATAACTTAGTAAATAAATCATTTAAAATGAATAGAGTAGAAGAATAGATCACCTTATCGAAACAAAACATTAATTATACTTTATAGAAATAAACGAGAGAACAATTCCTGTGGTTAAAATCCATTGTTTCGCTAAGACATTGGCAACTAATCTGTAAAACTTATTCTTTTACATTTAATTATGCTGGAGTTAATTTCCAAAGGCTTCAATTTATTTCTGTATCCTTCTAAAACTGAATTATTTTTATCAACTATTATCTGTTCACTTCCTAAAGTCCTTATATGAACATTTCTTATTTCTTATGAACAATCTGTGTTCGTGTAGGTGATACATTTCCTGCAATATAATGTAGCGCATGTCCTGCAATATCTTTTGGCAATTTCTCCTATCTCCCATAACTCTCGTGTATCCTCCATTGCTAAACATCTTTAGTTCCTCAGCATTTTATCTCCTTTAACATATTATAAATGAGATGATAACATGTTATCCTTCCATTTATTATAACAAGATGTTTTTAACATATTGAAAATTAATCAGTGGTGCTTTATAAAAGATTCTTTTGAATAAATGTTAGATAATGTTTCGAAGGATTAATCAGAGAGTATATCATAAATAAAATATATTAAAAGAACATGAAAACAACAAAAAAGATAGGTAATGCAATTAAAATATCTCTTCTACTTATGATTATCGTTTTCATGAACTAGCTATGTTATTGATATTACGAATTTTATAGTGTACTACGTTCATCAAACAAATTCTTAACATTTCTCTCGAGTTATGCTGAATTGATTTTTGAATATTCTTTTCAATTCATAATATTCTATCTACTTCATCATTACTCATCCAATCGCTTAAAAGTAATATTAAAATTTTGCTCGTTGCTGCTCGTTAATTAATCTAAATGTTGCATTAAGGTAATCTATGAATCTCATGATTCATTTTTCATACGATGCATTAACTTATTTTATGCGAATTAATTACAGTCTCGTTTATTTCCTTGCCCATTTCTTCTTCTCATGAATTTTTACGATTGATGATCTTCCTAGAGTATTGGAACTGAAATATGATTTATTAAAATTACAATCAGGAAATATGTCTTCACAACTTTTAAATGCGTTGCTAACGGGGAATACACTCTCACCTAATGCAAGACATAAAAGTACTATAAAGATTTTATATTTTATTTAACAATATAATCCTTTTCGTAGGATATTTTCTGTATATTCTAGCATAGAGCTTATTTACCGAGCTGTGTATTTTGTTCATTTTTGAAATCATAAAATATGTTCAGCATATCCAAATGTTTACTTCATATAGCTCATAAAAAATAAATAAGCATTTGCTTTCCTCTTCACTAAGGTATTCAGTGTTCAGTCCTCAAGGCATTTAGTGTGTAGGACGAAGAGCCTTGTATGTTTTCTTGTTTCAAGGTTTAGCCCTGAGCACCTTTCAAGCGTACTCTATGAGCATTTACGATGACATTGGTCCTAAAGCTTTGCATGACTATTATTATTCCGTCCTTGTTAGCTAAATTCGCTTTGTTTCTCTTGGTTGATTTATACTAACTTTCAGTAAAAACTTAGTCGCGCCTTATATGCCAGGAGCTAATGCTGATGTTGTACATTAAGTCTGGTTTAAGGTAAGTCGATTACGATTTTTACAAGAAGAATTGAGTGTATTTTGGAGATTACCCGTGGATTGGCTCTGATTCTAAGAGAGCCATATTAATATGCAGATGTTTAGTCTAGAAATGCACAATATTCTGCCCGCGGGCCAAATCCGGCCAGCCCATAAATTCATATGACCACCGTAAATATAATAGCAGGCTTGTTCAGTAGTGATCATTCATAGGACATCGTCTTTGGAACATTGGATCAAGTAAGAGGTAATCCAATCGAGATTTTCGGCTTATGTAATGATACATAAGGGGATAAATATGGATTCTCTACGCCTTGCCCATTTCTTCTTCCCCTACCTTTCTCATTCCTGCTCATATCCTTGGTTCCTACGGTTCCATTTCCATACCTCACCTTACCTACTTCTCCGTTTAACGCTTTCTTGTAGTGCTTACCTATTATTAAACCTCTGACATACTTTTAGGGTGCGACACAGTTTCGAATTGGCGACGTTGCCATTCCTCTTCGCTATGTTTACTGAGTTTTCGCTCCATTTTTGCGATTATTGAATCGAATAACGAACTTCGAAGATACCAATTAATCTTCGACAAATCTTGAATGACTCTCATTCCAAACTTTAATTTTTGTCTTTGTCAAAGTGCATTAATAGTCGGCGTGTTATGAATTTTGTATTAGCTCAATATGTTAAAATTTGCAGCTATGTGTTGCACGCCAGGTCTTATGCAGCGCACTATCAAGTCAGTTTCACAGCAAATACACGTCAGATGTGAGATTCGTGTGTATCTTTCCGCAGTAGATAGAAGAAATCTGCTAATATTCAATTGAAACAATAAGCTGATTTTTAGTCAGCTTTTTATTTATTTCAGCGTTTAAAATAAAATTTTGGCTATTGTCTTGAAATAAGTTGATGTAACCATAACGTATTGTTTCCCGCTATAGTTACTCCATCGTTCGGCCACTTTGATTTTTAGCGTTATAATCAATCCGGCAAAATTATGTATTTTCATCGCAAAATTGGTTATTTCATATGCTGTCATTTGAGCACGGTTCTTTTTATTTTAAATTTAGAAACTTTTATTTCAAAATTAGTTTATCAAGATTATTTAATGATTATTATTTTTCTAATTCGTTTATTTATAAAATTTATAAATTAATTTTTTAATGATTCTTTACTTAATAGTTTCCATCAGACCAGCCTTCAAGTTTCTCGTTCGGATACATTTTGTTACAGTTTTAGTGGTAACAAGAAGCTCTTTCCTCTCAATAGTTAGCTGACTGCTTTTGTTTGATGTCAATTCTTTTGATGATTTATTCGAGACAGAGCAATTGTAGAATAAATTTAGAAGATTTATATCATAATCTATTGTTTTCAATCTATCTATGCTCATCCAAAAGAAAACCATCGTATGAGATTTATTAAATATTAACAGCAAAAAAATTAACTACGGCTCAAACTAAGGTACGCTTTTTGTTCCTTTTTATTACTTAATACGATAAAAATATCAAAAAACAGTAGAATTAAATACCTTAATTAAATTTTAATATTCCCTTATATTTTTAAGAGTATCGTATTACCTATTGAATACTAACCCACAGACATATTTTAAGAAGTCATTAACAATTCCCTCATCACCCTCTGATATCATATTCACCATTGGTTCTTCCCGCTGTCCTTCAAAGAATGGTGTTATCTAACTTGAAAGGAGGGTCTGTTGAAAGCATTGGATCTACGCAAAGTCGTTACGCAAACGTAGGCACGAGAAGATCTGAACAGTATGGTAGTGCTCCGTTAGCGTTTGCATGGATATAAGGCAACGGGAGCCAATAGTACTTTTTATGGGAATTCATAAGAGGTGATGACCGTTTGCCAAGTTACCTCGTGTCTTTTAACAAATTACATATCAGAAAAATTAAATTGTCTAATTTTGCTTCTTCATTCAATGTAATAAAATTTGGTGAATGTTGTGAATGGGTTTTGTATGAATGTTATCAGCCAAAGGGATACGTCATCTTTAAAACTTAGAAGTGCACTGAGGGCTACTCTTAATGTGGGTTTCAAAATAATGCATTGAGAGTAACAATTCTATTCGCTCATAGAAAAGAATTGTCAGTCTGACTTGTAGCAGGGTTCTTCATCCCACTCCCTCACTTTTATTTTTAAAATATACCCTGCCAGGGTCGGACACAGATACCTGTGGGTCCTTCACGTGATAGAACTTTGCTTTCAGATGATTTATGTCGAAGGCTGCATGAATGTCAACCTTGAGCTGTTTCCTTGGGATTTATTTGGGTTTCCTTCAAGAAATAAATAGAGAAAATGTTTTGCATTGTGTTTTTATTCGAAACATGTTTAAATTCAAGAAATACATCCAGTGATAAAACAAGTCATTGAAACAGAGAACTATTTCCTCTAGTCAGACTCTGGGACGCCCGTTTACGCGCTTGACTTTAAAATTTAATTTTAAAGCTTAATTTAAAATGAAACATTTAAAATTTCCATCAAGTTTGTAACCCCCTGCCACACGCCGGAAGGCGGCTTGCAGGGTACTTATGTAGATGTAAATGTTGATGTAACATTTTATCCATCCTTATTCACCGATTTCTCGCAGCATCACATCTAATCAGCACAAATCTATTCCAGTATTTCTCTAGCATTTGGATTTCTTGAATTGCACCGGTTGAACGGGTCTTATATCTGCTGAATTTAATTAAAAACTCGATGATATGCTGCACGAGTTTCAGTTCTTTTGATAAGCGTACGAGCGGTCTATTCTTGAAATATCAAAGATTAATGAGTCCTTATCTCCTTGAACTGTTTTCGCATTTCCTTGGGAGCTCTCCCGAACCGTAAACCTTGAGTTGGGGATTTTTCATTCCCCGCAACCCACTTATTTCTATTTTCCCCTCGTGATTAAATTTGTAGTAGGAACATGTATGTGATAGCTTTAAAACCCATATTCGTACGTAAAAGCTATTGAGATCCATTTTTCTTTATAAATCCTTTCATTATAACGTGATAATTAAAGATATTTTCGTGTGTTTTTTACATAATATGTAGAGTACTGATAGGTATGCAATTCAAAATCGACCGAGTGGTGATTAAATTTCTTTGAGGAAGCCTCAGTATGGGCAAAATGTGCTTCTCCCGTGGGTTTAGCTGTTTCGGGTTTGTTTCTCGGTGTGTGCCACAGTTTTTAAACGATGTAGAAAAAATTATGTGATATCCAACGTAATTTCAGGAAGGCTAATGAAGCGGAGATGAAACAATGGCTGAAAATGTCACTGAATTTATGTAAATATGTGCTGTTCATATCATGAATACATTATTCTTTGATAGGATAATTTTGGGAATACGTTTTCGTACTTTGAGGTTGTGCTGTAAGTATCCTCTTACAATTCGAATTTACCTTTTCTAAGGAGTATTCACTTGAAATTTTGTTGAAACAACCCTCCTGCTTAGGATACCTAATTTCACGCGTAGTTGAATATAAATTACCTAAAATAATTATTGGTAATCGTATTCACCAACAATAAGTTGCACTGAACGAAAGCAACTTGTTGGACTTCATAAATTGATACTAGATGTATACACAAATACGCCATTTCCATTACGAATAAGCAAACTAAGAATTTATCCAGCTCTTGGTAGCTTTCTACATACCCTTTTCACAGCTTCTCCGCTATAGACTCATACTTAAAGCACTGCAAGAAATCCCATTTATACTTCGTACTACACACATCCCTCATTTGCAGTTCACCCTCAACGTTCAATCGACCTTTTCTATATAGTCGATCTGTTCTAGCTGGAAGCCATAGAAAAAGAAAAATTATTTTGTAGTTTCCATAAGAATTTGTCTCTTGTGGAAACTACAAATTATTTTTTCTTTCTTAACTTTTTCTAGATACATGTATTCCACTCCTCTTCGCCAATTTTCTTTTATCCTTCTCTTCCGCAGGTTAAAACACCGCACATTCAAATGATTTATAGATGTAGGAAATATATCGACATTTTCTTCTTCTCTCGGCACACACATATAAAACATGCCAAACTTGAGTAGAACTTATCCGTAGGTAATTATTGCAATAAAAAACCAGGGGAGCATTAGTATACTAAATATAATACCATAGGACTGAAATATAATCCAATAATTTAATTTGCCACACCGCAACTTTTATGTGAAAGCTTCATAGGATAGTTGTCTACTCCTATGGAGGAAAATGTATCAATGAGTTCGAAATCGTTTGGATTATTAATAACAAATTGAAATATTGAAAATTTTCGATAGATTTCTTCATTAGGTACATATTGAGCGAGATTTCACTAAAACAAATGACCAAAATGCGCACGACAACGCATTTAACCGTAGACTACAAATTAAAATGATATAACTAATTGAAACGTGCTAGTTTTTATCCATATACTTGTCGTTTTAATCACTCATCATTAGGATTTAAGGAAAACGAAAACTGTAAAATTACTCTGATTCTTACTTTTTCGGAAATTTAGAAACGGTCACTACAAAATATAAGCTCAGATTTAGTGGTAATCGGGTTAATTATGTTAGTCTTCCGGAACATTTCCCCGCATTTAGTTTCAATCAGTTTGTAGAAAGTTTGACTGAGGTTTTTCATGTATTAAATCGTATCCTCACTTATTAATCCGCAAGTACATCTGTGTACTTTCTAATCGACTTAGATTCTCTCCAACGTCTATCTCGGTGAAAAATTAAATCAACGCTTATTCCTTTTGACCCACTACGAGATTATTATCCCATAAGGTAAACAAAAATGAAAATATTAACGTGTCTGGTACGCGAACTAAAGTCTTCCGCTCAATAAATCTGTTTCTATGTTAGACATAGAAAAATTCGTTTTTTGAGGCTTTAGTGGAGAAACAATGATAATGCGATTGAATGAAAATAATTAAGTGTGACGAGTGGAATTCGATAGAGCAGAAGCTGAATAATGTTTATTAGTATATCATAGAATAATGTTCAATAGTTTATTAGAATTTTTCCTTGACTTTTGCAAGATTAAAACTTGTTTCCTTCGAATAATACATATTTTTAATAGGACGATTTTTTACCGAAACAGAAAATTTCAAGAAAGGCTTTCGTAATTTTCCAATTACTTTGATTACTTGCATTCACTGAGGGGGTTAAGATACGTTATATAAACCCTATATAGAAAAACGGAGGGGACTTAACTCTTTCTCCCACTTTTTGAAAGGAACATAGCTTCTATTTGCATTGTGTAAGGGTTTTCACTAAAGAATTATCACCTCAAAGACGCGGCTTTCGGCGAAGAGAAATCAACTCACGAATACATTTTCTCGAATAAGTATTACCATACATATTACTCATGCGTTCCCTTCTGGGTTAAGCACATAATTTGCCTCGAATATTCGAAGTACTCCTACACATACTCATTTCCTACTTCAGATATCCATACATATAATTCCTTATAACACATTCGAACTTATCTCTCTCAATCTTCTTCTCTCTGTAGAAAATTCGCATTATCCTCACACACTATTGTAGCCATTCTACTTCCATTCATACTTATACCCCAACCAATGTAATGAAAGACTTCTATACTGTTCACGAAATCTTTCTTTCACTTCACATTCATATCCCATTTTTGCCACATACCCCAAGTAATCCTTCCCAACTGCATCCTGTTTTAAGGAAAAGCTGCACAAGCTTTTCCTTAAAGATCCAAATTTTGCTTCCGAGTAACTAAGTGTGAGCAAGTACACTTCTATATATAGCCATTATCGTCATTTTGACAGTTTATCACGTTTAATCATTGAATATTTCGCGCATATCCCGTACAAATGAATTCCGAGAGTCCTCGGTATTTAAACGCATCGCGCGCGGGTATTACGTTGCCCTGTTACATAGGCCGTTTTGATACTGCGAAAAAAGGGAAATAGATGCTAGTGCTAGCCAGTTCAAGAGATTATTTTTTCCGCGAACGATACACGAAAGTAATGAAATTAAAAAGTAGAGTAATGTTGCACACACCCCCTGCCACGTGACACTAATCTACCAGCATTCACATATCTTTCAATCTCTCCATCAATTATTCCGTTCTAAGAGAACATTAACCCAAAAACTCAAAATAATCGATTGTTTTAATATTTTCACTACTTATACTCAAGTTGTAATCCTTTAATTCGTTCTGTCGAGCATGACAGCATTCCTTTTGCAACATTTACCCTTGGGCCTATTCTCTCTACAACCAGAGTCATACTAATATGAATCTAATATGCACAAGCTCTACTTTGTGGAACGGAGCCATACTAAAGTACTAGAAACGAACGCTTACTATTTCCACGGAAGATTTTCTGTGGAAATTACTAAGTGTTCGTTCCTACTTCTTTAGAAGAGTCATACTATTTCTATTTGCAATTCGAAATAATATTTCTCAGTAATACCCTAGAAAACTTTCCTCTTTAAACCAAGTCCAAATATGATGATGCCTGCTCATATAATTTGTCGCAACAAATTCTGGAGTTGTTTTGGCTGTCGAAAAATATCCATTCCGCGTATTCATTTGAGTTAGAATTACACAGTGAACAGATCGCACAGATGGATTGCTTCAGATTATTGGAGACGAATTTTAAAGAAAAAGTATTTCTAGTGGTATGAGCTTTTTCAGCACTGTCTCCTGTAGATTAAGAACACATTTCCTGCAGAAAACCGCACTATGTAAGCACAAACGCTCATATAGAAAGAATGACTACTTTCCTATACTCATAAAGTTTTGAAGGTTCGAATACAATGATAGTGAAATCGCAATTCACTCATCAGATTTATCTGTAATAGAACTTTACCATAAAATCCAAGAAAATTAGGGTACCTGTCATCGAAGACTCTTTGGAAACCAAAATGCAGATCGAAATGAAACTATGGACTAAGCATTTCGTTTTCATAAAGCATAAAATAAAACTAATTTATGTAATGTATTTGCTTAAATTACGGATTAATGAAGTCTTTCGCACGAAAGAGAATCTGCGGTATATGCAAATGCTACTATTAAGAGCAAACTAAATATGACCCGAAGAAGCTTTAGAGGAAATCAGTACGGATACGATTATGAAAAATAAAGACGAATGAAATATAGAGAACATATAACGTCTTTATTAGTGCGACAATAAATCTGAAACGTGTTCTCCCCCTTTCCACATAAATAAGAAAGAATGAATGGTTTGGTAATTACGTAGTGAATTATACGAATAGTTATAACGGTTATTTCACGAACATTCTCTTCGTTATTCTTAAATGTTGTAAGATTATTATATTAAATCTTTGGTTGTTAAGACCGAATGTAGTTCATTGACAAATATTTTTTAAATCGTTATGAGAGAAGACTGAAAATTAACATAACATTTTAATCTCAGGATTTAAAGGTAGAATGTAAGGTAAACTAACGAATGTTTTTAGTGAAAGCAAAATTTATATGGTTTAAATAAGCAATCTTGTTTAAAAATTCAGAACAATTTGCCGTTTGTTTCATATCGCTCGTCCTTTCTAAATTATTTACGAATGACCTGGAGGAATTTTTACTGTTTGAAACGAGAAGAAATATAGCGAAGCGACATGAAGCGGATTCTAAGAATCTTCAAGAAAGGGATTAATATTTTCCAAATTGATCAGGGCTTTCAGATCCGAGTAGTGTCATATTAATCCTGTCAGTTCCCGCTCATCGCAATACTGTAACCAAAAGCAGTTTGCAATCGTCGTGATATCGAAAATCATGAAGAAATTGTCCTTTCGATTTGCAAACGTTACAGATGTCGGAAATGAATTTCCTTTCCCACAAATAATTTACCGCACGTAACATACGATAAGGTATCGTACCATTAAGTTATATTAGCTATCGTGCAATAAATTAGTCGTGGAAAATAAGTAAGTCATTGCCGCGAAACGCCCTGTTTTGTTTTTTCGATCGGTTTCGTTTTAGTTTACAGATTGACTCTGTATTTCATATCTATGTTAGCGGTTACTGTTGTTAGTTCAGTTTGAAACTAAGATAAGATTAATTTAAGACATTTGCCAGTTTTTAAGGGAATATTTCAAATGGCTCATGTCATTCGTTAATCTACCAAATCAGAAATAACGGGAAAGAAAAATACTGTCGTCAATTATCGTAATAGTAAAATGACCACAGAATGATTGTAAAAAAGAGATAGACGCGGGTGGAGGATGAGAGGGGATGTGCGTTAAGATGCATGGATCTGGAGCGAAAGAAATTCGCAAGGACGCGAATGTATGGAAGAGAGTAGCGAAAAAACCGAGGCCACGAGCAAGCTTATTCCGAAAAGGAGAAACTTGATAGACATGCACGTATGCAAGCAGAACTAATAAGAGCCCAATGTAATGTTGATGGACAGAGCCATAAACAAATGCGGAAATAGAAAAAGTTTTCGTTAAAGCCCTCGGTAAAAATAACTTTGAAATAATGAAAGGGAGGAGAACAGGGTTTACTTACCGTTTACTTGAAAATCCATGCCATTGGAACTAAACGCACACTGATCTCTAGAGCGAAACACTGAAAAATTTCGACGCGAAATTTTCGGCCCCCAAATAACGCTCTTTAAACGACCTACTAATTAGGAATCGTTGTCTTGAGCTATCTATCAGTTTCTGTCAGTTAATCTATTCGTCCGTTCGTTTTAGTTAACTCTTTCGGTCTGGAAGTGCCCCGATACACAATCACTAGTCCTGAGAAAGCGAATCAAACAATTCGTGAAAGACGATAGTTCTTCAACGGAAGTCAAGAATTACAAACCCTTTCCACAAATTCTATAAGAAGGTCTATAAGAGATCTAACGCCTGTGTCGTTTTACCCTTCAATGTGGAAAAAAGGGAAGGCATCTTTTCAACTCGGTCACTATTCTGTTGATTTACGGGATGACAGAGGGGTGAGGGGAACTTCCTGCCTGGACTCCCGCATGCTCTCTCTTCCAAACCGACTCCTCATGGAGCCGTACTAAGGGCTTCTAAAATATGTCGAGCGATCCTGTATATGTTTGCGTCCGCTAAAATGCTCGCAAAGTGTATATTTTACCCTCACGGCGTTGAATTAACAAACCCTTAGGGAACCTGTATAATTAAATTGCGCGGTTCTAGTCTATGTTCCTTATACCAGCTGTCGATAATAAGTTTCTCTTAGAAGTACGCGGAGTCTCTCCATGATCTGAGCCTCGTCAGACCTTTCTGGAACCTTGAGGAGGGCTGAGGCTCGTCTGAGAGAGTTCCCCCCTGGTTGTGCTGCCCCATGCCATTCCCTCGTTCGCCACGAGGATGTTTTTATAGAACAGAGTAGCGATTATGAAGAATAAGGAACAAAGAGCGAGCACAGACATGCTAAGGCGGCAATGATATGACGACGTCTCCCGTTGATGTACAGATGGAACGCGACACTCATTTATGATTGTTCGAATAAATTTTATATTAGTTTAAGCGTGTGCTTAAATATTATTTTTGCCGAAAGACTCGCTTTTTTGAGCTAAAAATAAAATCCCGTTGGAATTGTTTCAATTTGTGCCTTGTGCATTGCCTATTATCCAATCGAAGTGGATTAAATTGTACGAGGGATATTATTTTTTGACGGAACACTTGCCTTTCTATTCGAAGAATGAATTTTTATGATTAATGTTTCGATTACGTAAATGGTTCTCGTAGTATTTAGATGAAATTAAAGAGGTATACGTATATAAAATATACGAGGCAAGCCAATGGTTAATCACAGAAGGTGACAAAACAAATGGAGAAACTTTTACCAATTCCCTACGTGAGACACTACGAGTTTAGTTATGTCCATCGATATATGAAGGAATTTAGCGGTTACGAAATTGATATTGGCAGCTTCTCTCTAATATATTTCGCTTGAAATGGACTACGAAGTAGTATCTTTCCGCTTTCGATGTCGTGTTTTCCAATGTTGTTCAACTTAGCGAAATAAGAGCTTAAAAATGGGTAATCACGATATTAAATGTGACATGAATTTTTTTCTACTTCTTCCGGTTTGTTCATCACTATCCTGATTCCCTGTTAGCAAACAAAATATCTGCGGGCTTTTCGTTGATGAAATGTATGGGAGAAAGGGACCCAGACTTGCCGGCTCAAAAAAAGAGCAGTTAAAATTTTAAGGACTCATGTAATAATAAGGGAAAATTAACCAACTTAAAAGCTTCAAACGTCTGGAATATGACTACAAATGAAAATACCGACAAATAAACTAATACCGGCCTTGGTACGCTGATTTTTAGTTCTCATTCTAGAGCATTTGCGAATTCGATTGTTCATAGCTTTTACCTCCTTACAATACAAGGCTTCAGTAAATCATAAAAAACAAATTTCCATAATTTTTTATTGACTGCAATATTTGAAAGCAAGAGTTCTTTTGAAGAAAATTAAAATATCAACTACGGTTAACTTATTTGAGACACGATTCAGATCGTTCACTTTTGCGAAGGGTATATTAAAGAAGAATACATTGAAGAAGATTATACTGAAGAAGAAGGATGCAATGAAGATTCCAAGAATCATAACCACTATCATCATCGATGCTGAAAAGCCTGTGCATTTAATGAATTTATAGATATCTCTTCTGAGAAACGTGAATAAATATTACGTTTAATTCAGTCATGTGATAATCAATCGATCTGAATCACTCATTCTTCATTGCAAGCTTTCCTGAAGTTAAAGATAAAAAAGCATACACATTTAATGAAATTGGTCGGAAATCGTTTAAACGCGATTTTTTCTTAGTTTTTGTTCCATAAATGTTTCATAAAGCTAAAATATGTACGTAAAAAGCCTAAAGTATATTCGTATTTCTTAGACTTGGCTGCAAAAATTGCAAACTTTTGTTTGTTTAGTTGGTTAAGGAATGGTAGTTAATTATTTTAAAGTTTATTCCCGATTTAGTATTAGCTAAATTTCTTACAATGAGATCAAAGTATAGTGAAATGAATAGTAAATTACCTCATTTAAAGCAATCTAATGTAAACTGTCTCGACTGTTGTATATTTCAATACATTCTGAAGACCGATGACATGATTTTATTCAATAGATAAGGTCTAAGATGACGGCCTTTAGAGTTTTAAGGAACTTTATAGTCTTGTAGCTATTTACGAGCTGTCGTATTATGAGATTTTGAGCCCTCGAGAATTCGTAATAACCTAATGAATTTTTTTAAAAACCAGATTGGATGGTTAATTGATAAAGAGGGGATAGAACTAAAAATTATAAGTAAGGTATGTCTTAAAGTATAAGAATGTCTGAGCATAATAGGGCCAAGCAACATTAAAATCTTATTCAACTTTTCTCAGTATATTTCAATTGTGTGCCGCATTAATTTTTCATCGTATGAACTTGCACCTCATTAATACCTTTACCTTGTGAACAAAAATAAATGTTTGCGTGGGTTCTGTAGTCCTCCGGAATTTTCCCGTTAAATAACCGAAAGAAACGAAGAACTGAAAAATGTGAAATTCTTACGCTAAACTAGATAATCATTAGGCAATGAATATTATGCCAGTCACACATTTTTGGGGAATAGGGAATTCTATTTTAAACTTTCTACCGGATAATCTTGGTTAATCTCAGGCTTTCCTATTTTTGGTCAGCCTTACCGATGTATCCTAAGCCGCCACAGAGTCCGACGAAAACTTTGAAAACTCTGAAAAATCTTCCACTTAATCAAAAATACCTTCAAGACTATGATTAAAATAAAATATGAAACCAACTGAAAAAATAAAAAAATCGATATTTGAGGTAATACCTCATGTAGTTATGTAGCATGTAACTGCCGAAATACTAAGCCTATTCCCTGTTCATGAAATTCAACTATAAAGAGGTAAAGTACCCAATAAAAGCTTGATTTCGCGATTGCTGTAAGAAAAATCGTTTAAAAATTGAAAATTACGGTGAATGTATGAGCAGAATCAAAGGCTTGAAGAAATGAAGATGATAGCGTTTTCGGTGTCCCCAGATACACCTCCAGACTTCAATTTAAACGTATCTAGGATCCTGAGATATAATCTTTCGGAAAACTACCCATGTCGCCGCGACGCTCTGAGTACACGGAAAGAGAATAATTACTCCGTTAGCGACAATTGCATGATGTTTAACCGTAGGCTGTCTGCAGCCTACGTAGGTGCAAGGCGCTAATCTTCGAATAGCGAAGTGTTCCTACCAATATCCTCGTGCACGCACCAATGCCCTATTATGGGCATAAGCGGTGGGCCACCCTCAACCCACCTCCTCCCCTAGCCTCTCCCCTTCTCCGTCCGCGCTGGCCCCCACGAGGCAGCAGGCGCGGACGAATCCGTCCCTTGGTACAGGGATTCCCATCTTTGGAGTGGGGGATATTTTGGGAGCGGGTGGCTGAGCATACATATAGATTGGTCCGAGTCTCACAGGCTCACTCGAAGCGAGGCAAGCGAGCACGCCGGAGCTCAAGGATCTACCAGGGTACGTAGCTGTGTGCTGCAGTGCTCCTTCAGAGTCGTGTGCCTTCGGGGCTTTTAGTTGGGATATCTGTGCTGTGGCGGTTCTCTGGGACTTACCTGATAGTGAGCGAAGTGAAGTTACCTTTGGATATTGGTAGTGCCTCGCTTTACTTTCGCGATTTCACGATCGAGGTTTAGAGAAGGATTCGGAATTCTTTGGATTTGATTGTGGACCGCAGGCGGGCGGTGAGGCCATTAAGTTTGGAAACTTTGTCTTCCGACTGGATAAATACCTGCATGTTTCTGTGACGGAGATCATTTTTCGGTTCGAAGTTGGAATTGGGAAGCGGGGCTAATACAGGGATCGGTTCTTTCTTCAGAAATTTCCGGTTTAGATGGGGATCTTTAAGTGAAGAAGTGAATGGAAAAAACTTTTGAAAAATAATTCTTCCTAAAGATATTTGCCTGAGTTTGAAAAAGATTTCGATACCCGCGGTTTCCGTTCGGATTTTACGTTAGGTTTTTCAATTTCTCTTCGGGTTGGAAGAAAGTTTATTCAACTTGTCTTGGATTCTTGTAATACCCGAGTAAGCGGACAGGGAAGTGGAGGAAGTGGTTAAACAATAACTTTCGAAATCCTTCCTAGCTTTCTCTATAGTTTTGTTAAGAATTACATTGCATATACCTGGGACGATTGAAGTAGGTTCAGCTTTACGAAAAACTCGATATCCTTCGTAGCTTTCTCTTAATTAGTTAACATTTACGTTCCATTTACCTGAAGCGATTGATGCTGGCTAGTTTTTACATATAACTTTCGATATATTTCCTGGATTTCGCTTTATTTTAGTTATCTTTGATCATTCATATACCTGGGGCGACTGAAGCAGGTTAATTTTAGAAGGCCGGAACATACGTTAGCCGATGTGAAAATGTCATACTTTTAGAATTTGTTCGGATCAAAATCGTATCTGTTTAAATAATAGTTGTCGCTTTCTTACATTTATTGATACTTAAAAATCAGCCGAGGATTATCTGATATTGAATTTGCTATGAAAATTTTCAATCAACATACCTGTAATACCTTGCTGTCGCGATTTTGCGATTCCTCGCTAAATTTTCTTTGAAATTAGCATCAAGTCGCGTATTCTCCGTTAGATTAATTTCATTAGAAGCGATATTTGCGTCAGGTGTATAATTTCTCGTCATTTTCTGCTTCTTCCACAGCTTGACAAGACAACAACTAATCTTCCAACATGTGTGACGATGATGTGGCTGCATTGGTGGTGGACAATGGCTCCGGAATGTGCAAGGCCGGTTTCGCTGGGGATGACGCCCCACGAGCCGTGTTCCCATCCATCGTCGGCCGACCCCGCCATCAGGTAAAAATCATACCCTTCCCGATAAACCAAACCTTCAATTAGTCACATTAATTTGCAAAGCTCCTATCCGATCCGAAATAATTGTTAAATTCAAAAGAATTGCCTTTTCCTTTCGGACGGAAAATTCCAATCCCCATTAAATCGGCAGATTAATCTCGGGGTAGCGGTTGAAAAATGCCCTCTCTTCTTTATTGGCCACACCTACTATTCCCATCCCCACATCCCTCCTCTGCGATGCCGTATCCTTCTTTCTATTTTTGTAAGCGTGCCTCATTGGGCGAGGGAAGCCGAGGCACACTTCTTCCAAGCGCTCCTCTCCTATTTCCATCCTCCCCCCCCCCCACTGGAGCCCCCCAACCCTCTTCCCCTCCAGATGCTTCGCCTTTAGAACTTACGTCCAATTGAGCATTTCGCGTCCCAAGTTATTCAACACCACAAAGGGATTATCTAACTTTTCGACTTTTTCACATTTTCCGCCCCAATAACTTTATCTCCAGCAAGCTGAGCAGCTAACAAGATGAAAGTAGTAAATATTTACGGGAACTATTTTCATCTGAATTCACATCAAATTTACCAATGGATTGCTCGGCTGACCGGGATTATAACTAATTTTCGGCATATTGCTGCCCAAAATTCCCAGATCGAGATTATGATTCTCCTTTAAAATTCTGTTTCCTTCCCTTTGATCTCATCAATAGCTTTCTCTCCCAATGACGGTAACGAACCAACGAAATCGTAGGCCGTTCGGTTCATTGGAATTGAATTGATCTTTTTGTTAAATTTCAATGAGCTCTTGCCATTTTTTGGGTCTAGTCCTTTCTAAGTGGGACGGGAAAATTCTCATCCTCTATGCGGGACCCTTTTCTCCCCATCTCCATCAGACTTTTCACCGTTTCTCCTCCCCGTAAGGCCAATTTCTCCGCGATTTAAGATGTATCATCCACCTTCCCGTCGTCTGACTTCCGTCCTCTAACCACATCAATATTTTTTACCTCCAACAGGGTGTGATGGTGGGTATGGGTCAGAAGGACAGCTATGTAGGTGATGAGGCACAGTCCAAGAGAGGTATCCTCACCCTGAAGTACCCCATTGAACATGGAATCATCACCAACTGGGACGACATGGAGAAGATCTGGCATCACACCTTCTACAACGAGCTGCGAGTCGCCCCCGAGGAGCACCCTATTTTGCTCACGGAGGCTCCCCTCAACCCCAAGGCTAACCGTGAGAAGATGACCCAGATCATGTTTGAGACCTTCAACACCCCAGCCATGTATGTCGCCATCCAGGCTGTGCTTTCCCTGTACGCCTCCGGTCGTACCACCGGTATTGTGCTCGACTCTGGAGATGGTGTTTCCCACACTGTACCCATCTATGAAGGTTTGTACTCGCGAAAAAAAGTAATCTGAAACTTGAAATATCGCTGAATTACGAAGGGAAATTCGAATTTATGCGTTTTTTCCCTATCTCTTCCAATCAGGTTATGCCCTTCCTCACGCCATCCTCCGTCTCGACTTGGCTGGTCGCGATCTTACTGACTACCTGATGAAGATCCTCACCGAGCGTGGATACAGCTTCACCACCACCGGTAAGACTCCACCTAAACTTAAAAAAATAATCCCCTCCTTCAGAAAGAAAAAAACAATTAAACCAACAAAAAGAGCTTAACTCTCATTGGAAAAAACCCTTAACGCTAGCCGTTCCTCTCCCTTTGAAATCTTCTCTAAGAAGGCTAGCGTGATAAAAAAATTACCTGGAAATCTTTGATGAGAGCAGCTTATAACTTACCTTTAGAGTCTCAGAATGACCCCTCAGACGCCCACTTTTTACCCATTTCCTCGTCTCTCTTTCTTCTGTCCGGGAGACTGTCACTTTGTCACCCGTATAATCTCTCTCTGTCGATTTTTCGACGGACTTCTAACTTCAATTTCCTCTTTCTTTGCTATCTGCAGCTGAGCGAGAAATCGTGCGTGACATCAAGGAGAAGTTGTGCTATGTGGCTCTGGACTTCGAGCAGGAAATGGCCACCGCCGCCGCTTCCACTTCCCTCGAGAAGTCCTATGAATTGCCTGATGGACAGGTCATCACCATTGGCAACGAGCGTTTCCGCTGCCCTGAGGCCCTCTTCCAGCCTTCCTTCCTGGGTATGGAATCCTGCGGCATCCATGAGACCGTCTACAACTCCATCATGAAGTGCGACGTTGACATCCGAAAGGACCTCTACGCCAACACTGTTCTCTCTGGTGGTACCACCATGTACCCCGGTATTGCTGACAGGATGCAGAAGGAAATCACTGCCCTCGCCCCATCGACCATTAAGATCAAGATCATTGCTCCACCTGAGAGGAAGTACTCCGTATGGATCGGTGGTTCCATCCTTGCCTCCCTCTCCACCTTCCAGCAGATGTGGATCTCCAAGCAGGAATACGACGAGTCCGGCCCTGGCATCGTCCACCGCAAGTGCTTCTAAGCGGATGCACCATCGCCACCCGCGCCGCCCCTGCCCACCGAACACACAGAGCCAACGATCTAGGCGCAGCCGATATGAGGACGGCGTGGGAATCCCGGGAATCCATCAACAACACACCGGCGAAAGCACACCCGGGCCAGATCGGCTTAGAACAAGCGCCGCCGCCTCTGAAAAAAAGCGTACAAATCACATCCAAATTCTCAGACATGCCCCCGAGGAAGGGTCAGGAAAGAACAAATGCGATTATACTCTTCTTAAAATGTATAACACTATTTTAACCTGTCCAATGCGATTATTTTCACATTGTCAGCTCTTGTGTCTTAAGAGGATATTTGTATTTAACATTTTATTGAAATATTAATAATAGTATGTGTACCATGTAACAGCAATGGTTTTGTTAAGAATGACGCCTTTGTACGAATATTGTTATGGATGCTCATATTGAGACCTTTGTGAATAGAAAATAAAAGGGGCTTTCTTTATAATATCTTTGATATTCTGGCAAATCATGAACGAAGTTCAATTCCTCTACCTGCCTTTCATTATTTATCACTTATACGGTGTAAATATAGACCTCGAGGTGGTTCGTATTCGAAGGTGGAGACTTCGATCGCCGTTGCCAAAGTTACATAATGCCTTCGATGTTTACTCCAGCTTCGTAAACTCGGCTGCTTCCCCAAAATAACGGATTTCAAACTATACGACAGGGCTCTTACGTATGACTGAAAAATGGGCGTGACCTCTTTCGTATAACCTCCAACTAGGGGAACCGAAGCTGAGAGGAGATTTGAGATCAGGGCGCTCAGAAATAAAGCGGTTACTCAAAAATCAGAATTGCGATAAATTTTTTGAATCTCGGAATAAACCTTCAGGTATCTGACAGCTCTCGAAAATAGATTTATTGGTAGGCCACAGGGCCCGAAAGTTAAATGGAGCGAGTATATTATATCGACATTGACTGGTCTTATCGACTTGATCTCAATACCTCATAAACTGGACGTCTCAGCCATAACTCTTAAAGGAAAATGAAAGTTTTCGGGAACACTGGGAATAGCCTTTGCTGAAGCTCTCCTTCTTCCCTGGAAATAGATCACGGAGAATGGTTCAGTGATATTTCTAGCAGTCGATTTTCTTAAGCACTGATACTCAAGGGAGTGACCTGGTTGACTTCTCTGACACTCGCGATATATCCCAGGGACTCAGAGTTGGAACATTTGCTCTCTGAGCTTGCCTATCCTTCTCTCGAATGGACACAGATATCTGGGAAACGTTTGTGGACGATTCTGCAAATAGCCGCTATAGCTCGCTATACTTCCTTTTACATTTTTACCCTTGCATGCCTCTTCTGACATCTACACATCTTGTCATACATTCCCACATAAACTAAGGTTATGAGATCCTTCTCTCTGGATCTCCTCCTCATTAATCTAGCTTTCTATCAGTCCTCTACTCCTCCTTCCCATTTGTGCCACTTATATTCTTGTCATACACCATCTTTAGCACTCGGATTTCTTCCACCTTCTCTCTCAGACTAAACATACTCATCCCTTTCATATTCGCATCCTTAGCTCGCCGAGTTCTTTCTCTCCTCTCCATCAGTCTGAACAAACGCCACTCATTCCCTTCATATTCATAGATCATACGGACTCTTTCAGTCCACATACGTTCATGAACGAATTCACCCGTTATAATCATAAGCATCACACTTCTGTTCTGATATTCTGTTTACAATTACTCTTTTTATATATAACTCTAAAGTGCCATTATTCTAATCAGCCAAGTTCATTCAAAGATATGACCACTTAAGCTCCAACTTAAGATTGTTTATTTTATATTCGACCATGGAATTACCCACTTCTCCCTTACCTGCGCTCGCACTCCTTGTCATCTGTACTTCCTTTCACGGAAAACATTTTATCTAAGAAAACAAAATGCCCTGTTGCAATTTATGTGTTGTATATAATGGGACTTCATACTTTAAAGGTTGCTCCGTTATTAAAACAGAGAAACACTCTCCTTATTCTCTTTGAGAGCGAACACGAAAATATAGCTTTTATTTCTAATAGCCATTAGCGGAAATTGCCGGCTTCTTAACTTTATTTGATTTAAAAATATGCCGACATTATTCATACTTAATCAATTCAAACCGTGTAATACCCGTCTCGCTTTCGACGGTGTTCTTAACAACCCTCATTTCTTTTTTGGTGGGACACTAAAGCGAGGAAACTATAGAAAGATAAAGTGACTAGACCGATTAGATTAGGAAACTCGGAGGTAACCATTGCATGACATCGGACGAAATTTTTCAGTCAAATCGTTTAGTTCCTTTTGTGCTTCAAGAGGTGAGTTTAGTGAGCGTGAAAGGACTCCTCTCCGTGTCTTGGCTTCCATAAAATCGTTGAATGTAAGAACGTTGTTTCGTGGTCCGTGTAGTTTTGTATTCATGGTTTCGTAACTATTAAATCTTTTCCACTGACGATGCACATAAATTTTCTGCTCCCACTGAATGGAATTTGAATTTAAGCTATCTCGCAGAATTCGATAAATGAATTTTCTTTTCGTACATATTCACAGGTGGGAGGATGAAGATCTTAATAAGCCTCGTCATCTCATCTTCCATGGAGTGATACGTAAGCTGTTATGGGCGAATGAGCCTCTGGAAGAAGGTGAGGGATTTTTCAACGTATTCAGTTGCTTTTATCCTGTTTGTTAGGGTTCTAGAGTTGGTGAATTTTTGAAAAAGTGTATATTTCGTGCATTCTTCATAATTCTGGACCCTCTTTATCATTTATAACTTGCATTGCAGTGATGCTAAGATTATCTCATCAATAACACGCTAATCATTAAAAAAATCAATTGTTGAGATAGCTGATTGAGTCATCTTTCGCAGGCCGATTCTGTTGTGGTAATCAAACTTTAAAAAAATCACACACCTTTGTCTTTGGAGGGCTCCCGGATAGCCATGTGGGCGACGCCAAAATCATCTTTCTACTTCAGGAGAAGCATCCTAAGGCATTCATTCTCAGACGTTTGTTCAACGGCGCTTATGTTGAATATCTCTTAATTACTCGTATGATTGTCAGTCGTTTTCTCTCAAAGAGGGGCTCCCGGACAGCCAAGTGGGCAACGCGTTCGACTTCGGTGAAAAAGGTGAAAGGTCACGATCCTGGTGGGGGCCTACGTGCGAAATGACCTCAGCCTCAGCCTTCACTTTTAACAGTTCTACTACTTTGTCTACGTCTTCCATTCTTGAGAGATTTTTTTATAATGGCGTTTAAAGCTAGAAAGAAAACTTTCATAGCATTTTCAAGTTTAAGCTTTCTTTCTTCAACGCCACATAATTTGATTTTAATAATTCATTCCCGTATTCTAAGGAAATTAAGCACAAGAAAATATTTTTGTAGGCTAAAAATCTTACGTGAGAAATGGACTTAAATAATTGGGTCACCTGTCAGAGGTTCAGTGTCTTAGAAAGTGAAGTTGAAGCTTAAATCAAGGACGGGGGTTATAAGAGAGACAATGTTAAATGTAGTGTAGATCGTGACCAGGTTTGAAATCGTACTATGGATACAGTTAAGTAGCCGGACCCAACTACTTCGTTTAAAAAGGTTGTTACCAATTTACAAGAAGTGACTTTACTGCATTGAAAATTTCATGAACTCAAATATTTTTAGAAATCAACTATCTCATTTTGAGTAGTTTCCCAAAAAAAGTAGGAAATTATACTGAAGAAATAACCCTGTCATAACAGTAAAACGTTGGCTGTATTTATTTTTGGAAGTTTTTTTGGTGTTAATCTTTGGATATTTTTCGGGTTTTAACTAGGGATTCCAATTTAATTTGTTGGAATTGTTACTGGTTGAAAAGAAAATTGAGGTCAAATGACAGAATTTCTGGCAATTTATTTCCTTTGTTCAGAATTAAAATTTGTGAGTTTAGCTGAGGTGAAGTTGCAAAATCCTTAAATTCATTCCAATGTTAATATTAGGTTTCCATGATAAAATGAACAGTAGGTGATTCTCATTATTTAAGGGTACCACACAACTGAGTGTAACAAAACATGAAAACCTAAATCATCTCTATTAATTGATATTAAATGAGCAACAGTATTCGATTATTCACTTAATGCTGCCATCCAGTCATTATTATTGAAAGATTTGAGGCATAGAGCGTAGGAAGACAAGCATTATTTTATGGGAATGAATAATTTTCAATCAGTATTAAATGACTGTTATTTTAAAATGTCATGTGGTTCAGATCATGCACGTACCTAGATTTTAGAGAGAGCTGATGGGGCTCAAATAGTGATAACAGAGCTATTTTACACAATAGATTTTCTTATTTCCATCTCAGAAAAAACATCCATTGATCATGTGTGTTCAAGTTTCTGTTTTTATGTTGATGAAGCACTAATGCTTATCTGAAAGAAGTTTTATACATTCCGATAGGTAAACTTGGATAAACCAGAGGAGTGAACTGAATGAAATACTTGCTTCATAAAATTTTATTCGAGGGTCTCAAGACTGTTAGTTTTAGCAAAAAACTATAAGCATATTATGATAATCTCAGACCATTTCTCTGACAGGCCAGCCACTTGAAGACTAAGTATTAAGTCAATGCATTACTTAATAAGTCAGTCAAAAAACTGCTGGAACTAATCCCCTTGAGAATGGCTAATAGTATTTGACAACTAATTTTTTTACATGTTGTGGTTATATGAGAAGGGAAAAGAAAATCTGTCATGTCAGATAATTAATTTATTTCTTGNGGGATCCTCACGAAGTAGGATTAACATCCCATCTTGAGATGGTTCAACGTAGGGCAGCTAGGTTCATTAAGGGAGATTTCAGATTTGACAGCATTGTTTCGGCTATGATAGAATCCCTCGGATGGAACTTGCTTAGTGATAGAAGACTTGAATACCGTAGGAAGCTTTTCCATAAGTTTGTCACTATGGATCTCGGGGAGGAGATAGTTGATTTTCTCATCCCAGCTAGTAACGCATGCAATCTTCAAAATAAAATGAAAAAGCGATACAGGGAAATAGTCGCCAGGACTGATAGATATATTTGGTCATTTTTCCCGCGAAGTATTAGAGAAGCTAATAGCTATCCGGGATAGTTAGGGATATAGGTGTTTTACACCCCCTGTCACACACCATTGGCAGTTTGCAGGGCTTAAATGTAAAATGTAAATGTAAATGTAGATAGTCTCATTGCCTTGTATGGTACTACTCACATGAAAACCTTGTTTTCTCTGTATTTTTAACTGTCCACAACTATTAATATAATTGTCAGAAATACAAAGTGACTGTGGTGATTATGAAAAACTATTAACATGCTCAGCATTAACCTAGTTCTGAGTCATGCATCCAGTTTTTCTCTATTTGATTCTTTACCAAAATATAAAGAAAATTGGTAGCAGTATCCTTTTTTTCCACATAAAGTCCATAGCTTGTTACCAGATTGAATTTGTTTGAATTTTTTAAAATGTCAGCCTGAAATTTATTTGAAAAGAGTAATAAATGCACCTCAATTTCAAATTATGATTGAATAATTGATCTAGTAGTTAAGAGCTTCATACTTATATTATTTACATTTCATACTATATGTTTCATACTATTATCACTTACATACCTCATATAGCTTCTTTTAAAAAGAGGATTCTTCTAAGAACCATTCAAATTTTCCTCCTCATCCTTGGATAGATGAGATATTTTAGGCTTTTGCTGCAAGAGAGCGCTGTTGCCTATATCTCTTGTGCTGCTGTCTTGTGGACAAAGTTTGAAGTATCTTTAGACATAATACACCAAACCCCCTTTTTTGAATCCAGAATTATTATAAACAGAAATAAAATCTTTTTTAAGCGTTTAACTTTGCACTCAAGTAGAGATTTTAACTTCTTAGCAAGCTTCTCACCTCTTCCTGGAATTTTATTAAAACTTTCACTCCTCTACAAGGCTCCAAAAAATGATCTCAATTTGAGAAATACTCTTAATACTCAAGGAAAATTTTTACTACAAGGAGACATGTAATGAAAATACAAATTTTTCTTTTATTTTCTTGTAAAAAATAAGCTGAAGGTATATATAGAACATGTTTTTTATAAAAAAAACTCGACGAACTAAATTCAGTTTTATTAAATTCTTTTGAGATTATTTTATTCTTTTTTAGATTTTTTCTCAACAAAATGATAAGCTAAAATAGTTAAGTGTATCAAATTTGCAACTTGCTACTTGATAAACTTGTAAACTAGAACTCACTATCTAAATCTGTCACTTTAAATGGAAATGTATGATTTTGTTAAGAGTCACAATTGAGGATTCAATAAATTATAACATTTGATCATCCACTATGGAAGTGTAAGTAAATGAAGTTAAAATCGAGATATTGTTGCCTAAGAGCTATTGTTATCTTTCAGAATGATCAATAAACTTAAATATGCCGATTTCAATCATGTTTATCCAAGCTTCACTAACGGCATATTCTATGCAATTTAGATTCTAGAGAGTCAAGAATTATTAATATTTGTAAAGTAAGATGTGTCATTGTTTGTGTATAGTCTGTACTCAACTGAAGATCAAGGCATTGAACCATAGAACATTTTAGGTTACATCAAAACATTGGTAATTCAGTTCCAAATTTTTTGTGTACAAAATTTAAACGAAAGAGATATTTGAATTGAAATTATAAATTCAGCTTATGAAATATTTGTATTTTGATAACTATTTAATGAATTTTATTTAGGAAAAAATATTACCCAATGTTATATTACACTTTTCATAATATGTACATCGATTTGCTTTATATCTTTTCATAACTTCTTCTTTGGAAGTCCCCCTTTTTTATTATATGATTTTTACCATCATACATTGTGTCATCTTTGACTTTGGATTCCAATGTTGATGTCTGTTCTAAAGGTCTGCTTTGATATGTTTTTATTATATGCCC
>KZ308944.1:42595-53299 GCA_000376725.2 Ladona fulva | reverse complement strand
CAATGTATGATTTTTACCATCATACATTGTGTCATCTTTGACTTTGGATTCCAATGTTGATGTCTGTTCTAAAGGTCTGCTTTGATATGTTTTTATTATATGCCCCAACTTCAGGGTTGCTCTCTCTGTTTGCCTCCTACAATTTTTCACACATATAGTTTTGTCATTTATCATTTCATATACCAAATGCTCATTCACTACAGCTGTATCAATCATACTTGTAAAAAGACACAAATAGCATTTCTCATCTATTACAGATACGTTATGTTTTTTTAGGTATCAGCCATTGTGATATATGCAGCCTATGCATTTCGTATGGTAGTATATTATTTTTGCTCTGAAAATTGAGTTGCTCTGAGTTCTTTCATACTTTTCACTGCTCTATCTCTAAACTGGAATCTGTATTATTAAAATTAGTGGCATGTTTTACAACATTGTCATCCATTCTAATCATAATGGGAATTTAAATTCTCCCATCAAATCTCCAGTTAAATTATTGCCTTACTCTCATAACTCTATACACTCTCTGATGTGCATTTTATACTGTTATTTACAGCGAGATCGTAACTCTGGACGACATCGGTTGTTTGCAGAATGATTTGAACATTATTTCAGGTTGGTGCAGTGACTGGCAGCTTTACTTGAACGTAAAGAAGTGCATAGCTATGACTTTTAAGAGTTCCACCAAGGGTACCCGCACACCCTATAATATTTCAGGATATCCGTTGGAGTTTGTGAGGCATCATAAATACCTAGGTATTACACTCAGTAGTAGTTTTTCCTTCAGAGAGCATATTAAAAGCATAGTAGGTAAGGGGAATAGGATGCAAAGTTTAGCCAGTAGAATTCTGAGGGGCTGCTCATCGAGTTTAAAAGAAATAGCATACTTTTCCCTGATTCGTCATCTCCTTGAGTATTGCTGTGCGATTTGGGATCCTCACGAAGTAGGATTAACATCCCATTTTGAGATGGTTCAACGTAGGGCAGCTAGGTTCATTAAGGGAGATTTCAGATTTGACAGCATTGTTTCGGCTATGATAGAATCCCTCGGATGGAACTTGCTTAGTGATAGAAGACTTGAATACCGTAGGAAGCTTTTCCATAAGTTTGTCACTATGGATCTCGGGGAGGAGATAGTTGATTTTCTCATCCCAGCTAGTAACGCATGCAATCTTCAAAATAAAATGAAAAAGCGATACAGGGAAATAGTCGCCAGGACTGATAGATATATTTGGTCATTTTTCCCGCGAAGTATTAGAGAAGCTAATAGCTATCCGGGATAGTTAGGGATATAGGTGTTTTACACCCCCTGTCACACACCATTGGCAGTTTGCAGGGCTTAAATGTAAAATGTAAATGTAAATGTAGATAGTCTCATTGCCTTGTATGGTACTACTCACATGAAAACCTTGTTTTCTCTGTATTTTTAACTGTCCACAACTATTAATATAATTGTCAGAAATACAAAGTGACTGTGGTGATTATGAAAAACTATTAACATGCTCAGCATTAACCTAGTTCTGAGTCATGCATCCAGTTTTTCTCTATTTGATTCTTTACCAAAATATAAAGAAAATTGGTAGCAGTATCCTTTTTTTCCACATAAAGTCCATAGCTTGTTACCAGATTGAATTTGTTTGAATTTTTTAAAATGTCAGCCTGAAATTTATTTGAAAAGAGTAATAAATGCACCTCATTCACTTTTTGGAATGATCAATGCTGCATTCTTGGCTGGAAAAATACTGAAGTTTTCTATGTTCTATTTGTTCATAAACAAGTTCTACTTCATCACCACTATGTTCCTCACTAATAAGAAGTAAATTTTTAAAATTATGGAGCACATTTACTAATTCAAGTCAAAATAAAGAAACAGGTTTAGCAACATAATAAAAATAAATACATCTAATTGTTAGATGGTATAATAGTATGGATTCATTAAGACTCCATTTTAGCATGGCATATAGCTTAATACCTAATGTATCCTCAAGTGTTGCCTAACTATATTTTGGATCACCCAAAACATTTTGAATGATATTGTAAAATAAATATTATTAATTTACATGAACAAATTAAGTTTTAATTTTTATGCACATAGTTTTGTACATTTTGCTTCAACTGTATGAAAGTAAGTAGATGTTTGATATGGAAGAATTAATTTATTATGGGTTATTCCATATTATTTTTTAAACATTTATTTGGTTTTACAGTAAGCAGCTCTCATGCTTTCTTCAATCAGCAATGATTGAAAACTTTAAGTCAGCATATTAATTGCCTTGTAGGAGTGCAGCCTATAGGTGAAAATTTAATAGCTAAGATTGGAAATGTAATCCGAAATTTTATAAGAATGTGGAAGTCTGCATGGAAGTATTCCTCAGGGTGAGGGCTCTTAAACTTTAGCACTAGAGGACTGTATTTTTAGCATTTTGAATGATTTGAGGGCCTCTGTCAACTTATTTCTGTTTTACATATTGTTGTTGATTTATCCACTATTTTGCAATAATATTCTGCAATAGTGACACAGTGAATGATTTATAGTCATTCATAGCTAAGCATATAGCAAGAAGTTGGATATCTATTACTTAACCACAAGTTGTATTAATTAATTAATAGTTCAGGGTATGCAAAAGATTGCCTTTGTAAGAAATGGGCCAAACTACCGTATTAAAATCCCTCAAATGGTTATGATTGAGAAAGAGTTCAACAAAATGAGATATAAACACAAAGAAAAGAAACTTCCATTATAAAGGGTTTTATTTTCTGGCCAGTTTTAGCACAAAGGCCATCATCAGGATAGAATTAATATGAGATATGTCACAATTTTCATAAAAGAAGACTCTGATATATTTTTTCATGGTTGTTGAATTTCCTTTGCACTTGGTCAATATGTATATATGTCAACTATAATCCAAACTACAGACACCATTCTGGTCCATAATTTTTGAATTGCCCTTCCACTTCACCAAATTATTTTTGTTTCTTTTGGAACTTAAAGACATATTAATGTCTTTTTAGAAGAACATTTTCATTCTATAGGAGACATTCCTCAGATCTAGAACATCATACTAAATCATTATTGGACACTTTCAAATCTGCTGAATGACATGATAATATCCATGGCTGCTTTCCTCTTTTCCTTGTGGAATAGGTATTGCTCCAGCTGCATTAGGTAGCCATTGACTTTTGTCATGTGTTTGATAGTTCTTAATGCCTCTGTTTTCATAAGAATGCAGATTTATCTAAATACGATATTATGGGAGGCAAAGAGTTTATCCTACAGCAAGGAAGACTGTATGTGCTGCATGTGGTTTGGGGACCTTAACCATAAGCAATTACTGTATTTTGTGGTAAATAACACACACCTACTAGATAACAACATTTAAAAAATCTCTTCACTATGATAATGTATAGATAACACCCATTTCAAAAATTTCTTCTGTGATAAATGCATTGATAATGCACATTTCAAAATAGTTATTATGTTGACGAGAATGTTTTAACACTACTGTAATATTTATGATAATTACTCTTGTATTTTGAATGGAATTATTTGATTACGTTAACATTTACAATATGTTGGTTTAAATAAAATTGCCCTAGTACGTATATACTCCATGACTTCTGCCGTGACATGTGTTGTTTAGTAATTTGTTTCCGAGTTCAATATTCAAGATACTCAATGAAGTGAGATTTTCCATTGTATATCACACACTATTATTTTTATTATTTTTCTATATTTTTTGTATAGATAACATGCAGGTTATCTACCAGAAAAAATGGTAGTAATTTTTTGAATTTTTAATTATTCTCAAATTTATTTTTTCCATAAAAGTTTCTATATCACTGTGTGATTCAGAGTGATATAAGATTCTTACAGACAGGTTTCACTAAATTCCATCTATTACATCACTGGAAACTTTTTAAATAAGTTTTTGACCCATATGAATTAATACTGAGCCAACATTTTTGTAACTACAATTTTAGCATGAGTGTACAATATGTATTTCTTCCAATGCTTTTATTGCTAGCTGATATTACATTATTTTTGCATGTCGTCAATAAAATTTTGCATAATGTCATTCTATTAGAATGCCAATAGCATTCACTGTCAGTAAATAGGTAATTTTGCAAGAAAAGTATGAGTTCCAGTCTTCAGGCAAACATTGAAAGGAAGATGATTAAAGATACAGCAATAATTTTTTTTCCTCTTGTCCGTCTCATATCGTCTCTACTTCAGGAAGTTTTTATTGTCAGCTTGATGATCACATCTCAGAAAAATATCAGTCAAAAATATGCTTCTTAGAAAGTGAGTCAAATCTAAGTCCATCTTTGATGGGTCATACAGAATGAAAAATATGGAATTAATAGTAGTAGTATTGTTAAAAGTGCTTTGATGGCTAAGGTTATTTTACACATGAGCCCCCACTAGTAATCAAACCTGGGACTACTTATGCAGAAGTCAAAGATGTTGCCCACTTGGCTATCCGGGAGCCCATGGAATTTATACAGGAGCTTTTGTTGAAGAATATTTTTCAAATTTTCACATAAGCTGTTCCTAAAGAATTCCTTAGGTTTAAGATCAAATTTCTGGATATAACTGTATAGGTAGTTCAAGGGACTTTTTTAATTGCAAAACTTTTTTACTAATGTCCCTTGTAACAAACCACTGAACTTAAACAGATTTTGGACATAGACTCCTTTTAGTGCATAGACAACTCTAAGTATAAGAGAGTTTGTTCAGATCAAACCCTCTTATTGGAAGCTATTACTAGGATGACTGTATTTATTTTAGGGAAACTAGGAAACTGGAGAGATAAACTAGGACTTCTGCCATACGAAAGAAAAGGACAAAACTAGTGCATTTAAAACATATTATTTACAAAGAATTATANCGTGTCAGTCTAGGCCGCTTACGTACATACGTTTCTCACACTGATTGCAGACATTTTTTGGGAATATTTTGAAGGAATGTCTGCATTGATTAGTGAATATCTTTTAGCACGCAGCAGGAAAAATAAGAGCATTTTTAAACATTGCCGGGAAGGAAGTTTGGCTAATGAAAAACCGCTCAAGAAGAATTAGAAAATAATTTTAAAATCCATGAGGACATACAAGGACACCTCTAAAAAGAGGAAGTCTCCTCAGAAACTCAGACATAGGGTCTTCCTAACTTGCAAACAAAATGCCTTTATAACCATGAAATCTCCTATTTCTCCTTTCTTTGCTGGAATATACATGGTCAATTTTAAAAGAACTTTCTTCATTTCCCAATTTTAAGTATCTTTATTCAATCAGGGAATTGGTACCACCAACTTCCAATTCTCAAAACAACACATAGTCAGAGATTGAATTTTATTGGTTGGTTAATCATTCTTATGTCAATTGATCTAAATTTCAATTTTGATGTTAAAATGTTAATCAGTGAAAAACTTTTCTGAGTGAAAAACATTTTCAAGGGTTATTTTACAAAAACTTTATGCATTCCACTTTTCTAATGAACCCCCCCTCCCCTAAGGATATGCTTATTTTTAAATTTAGCCCCAGTATGGGGATAGAATTTAGATGTTAAAAATATTTACCCATTCCATGGACTCTGGGTGACCTAGAGCCTTGTATCTTGCACATAGTATTATTCTATCTGAAACATTTCAACAGTGGCAGCATCACAAATTTTCTATGTGAATTTTGAGACACACAGCACATGATTTGACACATTCTTTCACACTGACAGAATGTTAGTTTTGTCCATTTTTTGAAGAAGTAAAAGGCTGTGGTGGCAGAGTGGTTAGAGTGCTAGTGCTCCAACAATGAGGTCCAGGGTTAGAATCCCAGCTAGTCAAATATTTCCAGTTAGGGAATGGTTGTTTGCGTTCATAAATGATTATTAAAATGGATATAATGGGGTTTTTTCCTGTTTCCATTAAAGAAATAATAATAACTGTAATTAATTTTTCCTTTGCATAATTAGTACAGCACTTCATTTGCATGTCATTCATCTGTTCTTTCACTTCCACAATTTTTATAACATCATACTTTTGAAGTATTCTTTTCACTCCTTTAATTAAGAGCTAGTGAGCAATTACTCTCATTCTGAGTTCAACTTTTGGCAGGGTCATTTGGTTGCCAGCTGTTTGAATCCTCAAAACGATTATTTAAGTGATTACTTTTTATGTTACAGTGTCCAATAAAAAAATATGATCTGTAGTTGGGAAACACTTGGTACTCTCTCTTTCTCTTTTTTGAATCAAATATTCATCAGCTTTCCTTATTCATTTTTAAGTCATACTTATTGGATTCTTAGCATAACTTTTGCTCTGGAATATGATGAATGAATTTCTATAGTGCATGGTATGGAACAGATAGTAACTGTGGCTAATATTTTTCTTAGCTTTTTACAAGTAAATTGAAGCAATGTTTCATTATACACTATAGAATTTAATGAAGAAACTGGAATTCTTGTTCCTCCTGGCTCTGCTTTTAAATTAAAGTAAAAAGATTGACCATTTTATTGATCAAATATATGCAAAAATGCTGGTAGGTATTCATATGATCATACTGGGCATTAATAGCTGAAAATTGTCATATTAAATATTTTATCACTCAAAAAAACTATGTTAACATACATAAACAGTGTAAGATGGCATTTCCATCAGAATTCTAAGAAAGAAATTTTTACTTAAATACAAGCTTAAGTTATATTAACTTTCAGTTAACTTCCAAGAGCAACCAAAATACTAGAAACGGAAATTAGGAGCAGCTTCAGTTACATTAGTCTATGAAGTCTAAAATGCTTTACTCTACTTTATTCTTTTTTTGGGGATTTTATACCACACACTATTGTACCCTCTGAATATTTATATTCCTATTTATGATAAAAAATATTTCCTTCCTTCTATCAATTTTCCAGGATCCCCTTATATGCAGTGTTATTCTGTCTATTCCTTATAAACCATGGACCCACCGATGCCTCTAATTATGTCTCCTCTTCATTGGCCATGTCTTCAAATATAGTGATAAGGTAGGGTTGTATTCATATCCCTCCTAGTCAATCTCTTTTCTGTTTATTGTCTGTTGAAAAATCTTCCAAAACCTCTCGACATATTATCCTAAATCAGTTGTTAAATTTATATTTAATAACAATTTTGTATCGCGTTCTAAACCTATAGGTTGATAACCTCGATATACTCGAAAATAGGATTAAATATGCAAATTGAAGTGGATAAAATTAAATTAGCAAGTGTGTAGTAAGTTGCTGCATCTGCCATTATTACAAATGTAATTTCTCATTTGCAATAAAAATAATCATATCGGAGGAAAATATTGAGGATAGTTTTAAATATTTAAGAAACAGATCCTAAGACACAATGCAAGTTTTGGTCACTCTAAAGTATTTTTTTTGCTGGAAACTGTCTTGGCGCAGTCTACCCTTAGCTTTGCGCCAAAGGTGTTTAAATTACTGGTACTTAGATAGCTTGAATAAGGGTCGTTGTGACTCATATCTCACTGAAATGAATGAATTTTTCCTTTTCTTAACATATGCTTTAAGAAGGAATCATCACATTCATCAATACTGCTGAACTTGAAGAATATTCCCAACGTTTCTCAACATCTGACATAATTAGTGGAAGTATGCGTTGAAATAATCACATTTTCCATCGAAGAAAAATCGCGCGCTCAAATTTAGCGCCAAAGGTAGTAAATCTATGCGGCGAGTATACTTCGAAAGGAGTATCATGTTAAAGGTACCGCGACTTGGCAATATTCCAAGTGAATACGTGGACTTGTTGCTATAAAGATATAATAGGGATTTAAAACTACTGCTTACTCACACTCTTTTAATATCTATGACTGAGGTGCGTGACTATTCGTAACTATACGCGAATTTTTTTATTACTTCCTTGGATATGTGAAGGTGTGAATCTTTTAACCAAGCGAATTTGACTAAACGCTGCAATGTTTAGTCACTTTCAAAGCTAATGTGTGGCAAAATGTTGACGATACGGTATCGGCTCACTATCATTTCCAAATATACTTTGGGGGATTGACTTAGGAACAATATTTCCATGACATTTCTGGTTGTAGTCACTACACCGTTCAAATTTTTAAATGAAATGATTAAGCTGAAAGCGCGTGTCAGTCTAGGCCGCTTACGTACATACGTTTCTCACACTGATTGCAGACATTTTTTGGGAATATTTTGAAGGAATGTCTGCATTGATTAGTGAATATCTTTTAGCACGCAGCAGGAAAAATAAGAGCATTTTTAAACATTGCCGGGAAGGAAGTTTGGCTAATGAAAAACCGCTATCGAAACCAAAATACACTGATGGCTGGTATGATACGCAGCTCTGTTGTTGCATGGCCGATTTTTTTTATTCGAAAATTAATAAATTATGGTAGCTCTTAGAAAAATAAGTTTTAAAATTTACTCCAAAATGAGTAATATTTCTCGTAATATATAGGCAACTATAAAAACTCATTCTTCTTGCCTTTTTCTTCTAAATCATCGAACTTCGTTACTTAATAGTTTCTGAAAACAAAGAGTCAGTTTTTTGAGAACGAAGAATGATGTAGGCCCTCAAATTGTTATGACTAAACGTTTCGAAAAATATCAAGGTAATGCTGGATAAAATTTCCGAACGATCATCCTCATTTAATGACAAATATATGAATGTGAAATAACATTTATCCTATGGGATTGGGTAGAAATATTTCCACGCGATGTATATTGCCGGAGCCAATGCCTGTTGCTCAACCAAGAGCTCAGTGAGTTACTCGGCGAATAGAGTTCTTCAGAAGGTGTCTTCTTCGGATCTTAATGCACCGCTTATGCAATACGAAAGGCGAACACGCAGAAGAGGTTTTATTTTAAACAAATAAATCATCGCATAAGGTGATTGGCTAGTTCTGAGGGGAAGTAGAATCATGCGCGACGCGTTATTGGAGAGCAGAAAGATCAATTTCTTGACGGGAATCGTCTGCTCAGTTCGTACCTTTTCACACTTATTCAACCCTGGGATGGGTTTGAGCAAAAAGCTCGATGTATTGATGAGCGAAAGTGGATCACTAAGTATCCGCGCTGCGACTGAAAACGCATTGCTACAGAAATTTTATAATCGTAAGTATATTATGGAAATTTTACTATAACTAATGGCTGTTGAATCAATACTAAGCCATTTATCAATCTGAAATTTTGTATTGCGTCATTTGAAAGATAAAATCACGCATATAGGAAACTTCCCTCAGCAGTGTCACCTGTCTTGAAACACGGGAATTTCCAAGAAATAAATAACAGGTGTAAATAATAGCGAATCGCACTATTTTTTACTCCTGGTGTTAGGTATCAGCCACACGGCTTTTCCGTGCTAAGTTATTTCCTTTCCAACATCCACATGAATATTTATCTACTATCGTAGATTGTGATGCCAGGGATATAGGAGTTCCGAATATCTGGGATTCGAAGCAAGGATGACAGTTTTGAACAATCTCTGCAGGAGATTATTATAGTTCACCAAAATCATGGACGCTTCTGCATGGCTTATGTAAGTGAGAAATCTGGCACGACGAAAATACATAAAGGAAGATTCTGACCTTTATAAATGATAAATATTATTACCTAAGTAATGAACCGGACGTTCATTTTATAGTAATACTTTCTAAGAAATAGTGGAAAATTTGAAACGGAATAAGAAAAAACAAAGTCGAATTTCTATTTATACACCCGTCACTCCCTTCAATTAAAAGAATTCCAAGACATCTTTAATTTACTTTAGAGTTATGTTTCACTTTTTTTGGCATTTATTTCGCTCCCGGGTTGAAAGATTGATACCGACCTTCGTTCATATCGAAAGAAAGAATACTTAATAATGTCCACAGTAGGTTTTTATTCTACCAGTTTCGTCAACCAGTTAATATGTTCCTGAAGATTTCTGAAACTAGTCGAATAAAAACTTGCTGAGGAAGTTATTAATTATTCTTTCTTTCAGCAAGTGTTTTGAGTTCCCAAAATAAGNAGTTCAAGGCGATATTGTGTGACTAGATAACGGTAAGAAAAATTAAGTTGATTAATCACATATGGCATGCGAGTTCTCTTCTCCCGGTGGAAATTCAAGGGATCACGAAAGATGTGATTTAGACAAACGCTCTTTGAAGTTTGAAAGTTTGAGTGCCCCGTAATCTTATGCATTCGGGTGTACACCACCGGCGAAGATGCGCTCGCGATGCTCAGATGTTTTTTGCTTACCTGTCATCCTTGTTGTTCACTTATTATTTCTTGTAGATATATGAAGATTCTTTTAACGCGAATCGTGAAGATCGTATTAGAACTACGCTGTTAATACACCCACAGGTTCATAAGTAGAATAAAATATCAACTAAATTCTAAGCTATCTGAAATTTTTTTAAGTAGATCACCTTCTAAAGGTTTTGGGCCATTCCATGTCAAGTGGACCAACGGTCCCCGCTCGACCATCACCGATTTCAATGAAATTTTGTGTGAACATAACATGATATCTTCTATGAACATTTCCCAAGTTTTACATTCATCGATGAAATATTTGCTGAGATATAGTCATTTGTTTGACCCCCTACCGCAGCCTTCTACAGTTAGACAGCGATTTTTAGCAAGTTTGAGACACGTTATCTCACGCAGTATTCCGTTGAGCAAAACAAAACTTGGTATTCTTATACAACCTATGTTGCTCTATT
>KZ308944.1:24455-40060 GCA_000376725.2 Ladona fulva | reverse complement strand
ATGCATATTTAAAATAATTTTATACTAGAATAGATTTTTCGTGTACAATCATGTTCTGACGTAAGTTATAAACAGTATTTTAAAGCAATTAATTTATGTACGTTTTAAGCGATTCCTGTATCCCCCCACGGGGGATAGGAATTACCTTTAGGTTGAACGAATACCTAAGATTAGATAATTGGTTGTCTGTTTCACACATAGAAGCATCTTGTAACTGTTTATCTTGAATTTATTTCACTGATATTTTGCGTCTCCGTGACTCCTTTAAGGTTTCTATTACTTGAGGATTCTTATATTTACCAGTTGTTTCTTTACTCATGACTGCCGGGAGTTCACTTTGATTTCACTATCGTCTGTTGTCCAAAAGGAAGAATAGGACTGGCAAAAAAGACCTGAAAGATAACAGAGCAGCATGTAAATAATCAGTAAATTACATAGCCTATTATTCAACGGAAATTATTAAGTCCTTCAAATTAGCGAAATGATGTATCTCACATAAAAATTTCACGTTTTTCGCTGTTCCCAGCTAAAATACTGTATGGAATACACACTTATCGGGAAGCTTAATTGTACTAAAGATGAAAAATATGTTTAGCCTACTTAAAGTTAAGCGATATTTAAAATTTTATGCAACACAAGCTAATACGCATATGCATCAAGTTTCTCGTGTCATTAAATCTTATTTTTGAATCTTTAAAAGTAATATATCAAGAATAAAAATGCTGAAAACAAGGGTTAATTTCATAAATTAATAACCATGTAGTGCATCATGTATTTTTACAAAGTTTAAGATGTTTGGACTGTATCAAAGATATATCAGCGGGACGCCTTGTCCCGTCTCCATCGAAAATACTGGTCGGCACTAAGTTCACCTACTTATATTCTTTCAAAACTCCTTAATAACTCCTTAATTTTTATATCTGTAGTTAGGCGTTAGTTTAATTTTATTTCTTACGTCCTACAAAGAATTGTGAAATGAAATGGGCATCTTTCATGTGATAGTTCTCTAATGGCTGTGAAGATACAATATTCCCACTCCCGGCTTCTGATATCCTAGACACACTCTCGCGCACGCACCGTGAATTGGACCCATCTTCACCAGATCCTATGAATNTTACTTTTAGCAGTATTGCCATATTTCACACCCATTCCGGCATCTAGATTTAAAGGACTTCTCCTATAAAGAGTGATTTTCCCGCAAAGACAACCCACAACAGCAACCCGCATTTATTAACTGGTCAATTTTCAATTATTTAATTTGTAATACATACGAGAAAGGAATGAATCTAAAAGGATGGGTGAAAATCTTAAGGGGATGGGATGCTGCTGGAGGGATGCTCACCCCTGCTGAGATCACTACCATACGCGGCGAATAGAATCACCAGGAGGAGTTGTGGTCAATATAATCTTCCGTCGCTTTGGTAATATTCTAAGTAAGCGCCTGGACCAGATGTTCCCTGAAAAGAGATGTATCATTGGTTGGATGTGACGTGTGGTGAAATGAAATGCGTTGCGTTTCATTGGCGAGAATGTACGATCAATGTGCGTCCGGAGAGTTGCTCGTCCTTCGGTACCTTCTTTCCCTTATTCTATCCCATCATGAATGTGAACCAGTTGTTCTGTGTAATGATACACTGTAGTGCTTCGGATTTAGAGCTTAGTTCACTTCAGGCCGTTCGAAGTCCGGATCATTTTTCGTCGTTCGAAGTGAAAGTGAAAAGTGAATCAGTCCGTTTCAGACGCAGAACAATGCCGATATATGTATACCTAAACGGGAAATAAGCATGTTTGTTCGTAATTGTTCATAATTCTTGCTATAGTGTGGTGAGGGTAAAAGTTTGTGTTTTCTTTCTTCGATTGTGGAGTGTTACCCCAAAGTCGTGCACGAAGCAGTTGATAGTTTTATGAAGTTAGTTATTTCGAAAATATCTTTTTTAAAATCTTGGGTCAACAGAACGCCTATATCATGAAAATTTAAAAATTACGATTGTTTGTCCGATGTCTACTCTGCCGGGTGTATACGATCATAGCAGTATTATATATTAGCAGGGNTTTAGTCGTTAAGGTTTGCAAAGAGAAACTATATTTACGTCTAATTGCGTGGTAAACGTAAAGTTAATCGATATAACTCGAGCGCTTCTTTGCTTACATTCAGAAGGTAGCTGTACTCAACAGGCCTTTTTATCTGGATGTTAGAGATGGAACCTTAATGTTGGCTGATTTAACTTTAAACAAAGCCCACAGAATGAAGGACGAATTTTGTAAAAGAGAGACATGATATGAGGCAGTGACATTTCATTTCATACGCCTCACATCACTTCATAACGCTAACATTCTGGGATATGAATAAGAATTACTTTGAGTGGCACTACCATCTGTAGTTACATGCACCGAAGTTCTAAATAATTTTTATTTCAAACGTTAAACAACAGCTGGGAGTGTATTTTTATCTAACTTTGGAGTTATTTACAAAATACCTTCAAAATAAAATTTATCAGCGAGTGCTGTTTTTTTTACAGCGAAAGCAACAATAGACAGATCTCTATATCAAAAACTCACATTTTATAGAGGCAAGCGTTATATCCAACGTGGAAGGGAAGTAATATTCCCGCTGGTATTATCACCAAACCACAGTCGTGTCCACATTCTCAGACGGTTCTGCGACGACTGCACAGAACACGGCTGCTACGATTGGGTCGTATTCGCTACTACTGCGTTAGTTCAGCAACTCCCCGCGAACCTCAGTGCTGCCCCTGTCAGATATCTGCCAGATTTTTTCCAATACGGCGTAGTAAAGTATAACGCCTAATATCTTCTATGGAAAGCATCTGATCAATCTTGCTGTTTTGCCCTCTTACTTTTTAATTAATGATTTTAAAAGCTATGATATATATATATATATATCACTATTCTTTTACTCTTTCATTCGAGCTTTATTATATTCTTTTCTTGGTACATGGTTCATTCTTTACTGTATGTTTTTGTATAGTCTAGATAATAGATCTTTAGCCCTGAGATTTGAAGGTATATCCATTAAATGGTTTTTTCTTGCATTTTTTATGTAGCAGACGGCTATTTTCAGCTTTAAAATTCACGTAAATTGGTGATGTTTTGTGGAAATAGTACGGATTTTGACTTCTTTTTGTGTAAACACATAAATAATGCCAATACATACCGCTTTTCATTAATTTCAGAATCCTCAGGAGATATTTAAAAATCAAGTACAACCTGTTGAATTATTCTTGCTAAGAAATATTTTGAATTTTACTGATCATTGAATTAAGTTCATTCAGTAATCAACAGACATAATACCTCAGTTTTGTCTTNAATTCTTATTTTAGCGAGAAAAATCACATTACGAATTCTATAAAATTTTATACGAAATATAGAATGGCCTCGGGAGAATGTGGTTTTCAAAATTTATCGAACGCGACATTAAATCATTTTTGGACCTCACATTTCGTCTTGTTTTCCTTGTAATTGAGGGAAGGGAATTTCATAGAAATGTAAAGACCGGGAGTTTTCCATGGTGACTTTGAAAATCAATAGAGCTCAGATTCGTGAGCGGTGACGTAGCATTCACGTATATTCATCGATGATGTCTCCATTGATTGCAGGGGCGTGGTCAAGCAAATATATGCGGTAGATTTGAGTAAATAAAACCACGGATTCGATTAAGCGTAATTTACTTGTAGTCACAAGTTGTTAGCTAGAGTATAATGTTTACCTAAATGGAATTTTGAGATTTTTCAGAGAACGAATTTTCTTTTTCGTCTTCATAATGCCCATACTGACTTTTCTTGTTTAAGTATGTTATTTGACTCACCCATTATACTCTCTCTTAAAGTATATGGATACATATTTTCGTCTGTACCCGCCCTTACATATTATGGTTATCTTAATTCTATTTTAAATCCTTAGTAAGATCCTTAAATCTATTTCAGAGATTTTAATTTCTGCAAGTTTTATCTGGGTAGCAGTATAAAGTTTTGCCCCTTAAAACACTTCCTCGAAAGCAGCACAAAGATTTGTAGGTATTAAGGATTAAGTATCAATCGACAGAAATTTCTGTGAATACAGTTCAGCGGTACGGTTGTATAATCTCTCGGTGCTATCACAGAGTAAATAATACCCGCAAAAACCTTATTCGATAAAACGTAACATTAATTACATATTTATCAGTTTTTCAGAAACTGATTTCGAGTAAGATTTCTATTTCCCTAGGATTCTTAATACTTTTCTAAAGCTACTCATCATTGAATGGGAGTTAAATTATTGGACTTATCTATAATCTCGGAGACACTCGTTATCTCCGTAAAGTTCCGTGAGAAATCAGCCTCTCTTGACTCAGTATTGACACGCGTGATGTACTGCTTTTCTTATTATAACGATATAGACTCTCAGGGATTAAAATTATATTGGTAGGGTTCCATTCAAGTTTGAGAGTCGATTGAATGTTCATACTTCAAATTAATTTAAAATTTCTATTTTAGTTTCTCTGTGTTATTGTCGTCTTACTCGCAAGTGCAGTCGATGGGATGTGCTGGTGTCTGAAGGAATTTCAGATTCTTATTTCGCTAACTTTTAAAACTTATCGCTGCTGATGTCTTTCTTTGTAGAGGTAGGTCGATGAGTCGATACCATTTGAAACAGCTAGAGAAATAAAAGAACGTTTTCTGTTGTATTTACGGCTAAGATTATGTTACAAATACTTTCTTTAGGATAAAAATTTGTTATCGAGAAAAGCTTTTACTGGAATGAATCAGAAAGGAGTGGAACGTACGTGGAAAAATTTTTCTCTCTGGTCTATTTAAATGTCAGGTGTAACAACAGTATAGGTACTGTATATAAAGCAGGTACTCTGCGCGGCATTAACAGCTGGAATTGTACTGCGCCTCTCAGTATGCAAGCCTTTGAAGTGGGGATTTCAATCTGAAGGTCTCATTTTCAAGTGCGAAGATTTTAACTGCAAAAAGTTGAAACTAAGAAATTTGGGGCCAAAAAATTAGCTTTCCGTTGAAGTTGAAGGAACTCGTGGAGATTAGAAAATACATAAAATTAAATCAGTAGCTTTGATCAGATTATTTATCAAAGTAATATTATATACCTGAATGTAGAATTTAATTTGTAAAAAGTGGTGTACATCAAGGTAGCAGTTTCTTTTAAATTTTACGATTTCAGAAATAATTGCAAAGACTCTTTAGTTTTAGAAACTTGAAAGGACGGAATTGACGATCGATGGAATTTCCAGTAAAAATATCTTTAGCTACACTGTATCAAATGGTTAGTTTCTATAGTTACTGAATGTAAAGATACCATATCTAGAGTATACATCTTAAACCCGGGAGGTTATCATAGTGACTGTGTAAATCGATAGAGCTCACATCCGTGAGCGATGACGTAGGAATCCTGCACAGCAAACAGGGATGCTGCACGAGAAATAAACGAGTAGGTTTAGAAGAATAAGCCTAGAAAATCAAATCATTAATAGTAGAGGGTAAAATTCGTTCTCAACTCTCTTAAAATGTATAAACAATAATATTCAGGATATTATATTTACATAAACACTTCATATAAAAGTCCTCTGCTTATTTATTTTTAAGTCTAACTGTAGAGCATGAAAGGCTGAGATTCATCATTTATCTAATCAGTTAAGGAATAGTCCAGATTTAGTTGTGAGGACACATTTGCGAACATTATCTTGGGCTGGATATTAAGTGACTCTGCACAGAAAATAAGAAATACCTCGCGATTTCGCGAGACACCTCGAGGATGCTAACCTTTCCTTTTTTCTCACCTTCATCGGTCCGTTTTATACTTTGCTTTGTTTCCGTATCTTAAGTAGAGTTAAAAAAAAAAATTATGAATACCCTTAATACTATTACGATTTCGATGCAATCCCCGAAAATTTACCTCTGATAATTGATCGTACTTCTCTAAAAATACTAAATTTTGTTTCTCCTCATCATGTGCTAGCATATGTGTGCCTTAAAAAGTTGTGGAATAGATTGATATTGCTTGGTGTTTCGAGGTGAGTTAAAACTTTGGGTACATTTAGATATAAATGGTCCAATTGGCAGTTCTAAGAAGATTTATTTGCCTGTTTCTCTCATTTTCTACATTTCAAAATATTTCTCCTATTTTCTAATGTCCTTAGTTTTGTTATGCTCTCGCTTTGAAACGAAAGCTGTTCTTAACATGATGTTGGTTGAGGGAGGTCGTCGATTCAGGAAAATTACGCTGTGGTTAAACCGTTCTACCATGTGATCCCAAATGATAATTGATAGATAAAATATTGCCGTAATTTTAGAGGGTGTAATATCACTTTCTCCCAAGGTCTTATCTTGAGTGGTAATAAGTACTTTTTCAAGCAAGAATCTCCTCTGAACGAGCGTGTCTCGCCTAAATGAAGGGTCACTAAGATAAAATTCCCCCCCTTATCAAAGAGGATCTTGCACTGCAGAAAATAGCATCAACTATTACCAGGAAATATCCATCGCTGAGTTAAGAGAAATGATCAATTTATCACCTTTGAACACTTAAGTTTTTTTCCGAAGTGAGATTCTCAACATTTTTTTAAGTGAGAGATTAAAAGGAAACGGAAAATTATTCCCCAATTTAACAATGGAGTGGAATGATTGATTAGAATATAAGCCGAGAAACCAAATATTATTGTTATGCTTCAGCGAAGAAACGAAAGAGAAAAAGTCTGCCGTAGCCGGGAAACTAACCCGGGTCAAAACGAACTCTGACCTCTACGCTACAACGACAGAACGATCTCTCCTTCAATTTCTTGTGCTATCCATGGAATTTTTCCTCTTTCCTCTTTATGCTTCAGAATTGTCTAACGGTAGGCACATGGTGAATACAGTTTTCGTATTTTCGTATCATAATTATCATTTTAAATAAAATCCATTTCGCTACAGGTAGACAGAAATCGGATTTTTTCGTATTTACTAAACACTTTCAGTTAAAACTGAGGCAATAATTTCAGATTCACTATTAAGCAATCCTCTAGGTTAGTAATACGATTCTATAAACGTCGATTTATATGAAGAAAAGTCATAATATATGGATATATTAACTGATTCGGAGGAGAAAACTTAATGCTAGGATTAATTTGGTCGTAGAATGTCATGAGGTGATGAAATTTGTAATTTCTTGTAACGTGTGTGATAACTTGTGGAATAATATCTTGAGATAAATAACTTCTACTTAATTGTCCTAAATCAACTTTATGACAGCGATTTTTATGAAAAAATGACTGGAAATAGGTCTTCTGAGGAATTTTTTGTTATAAAATTGATACTTTGGCCACGTTCTAAGTTAATATTAAAGGTTTTAAGCCTTAGCCGTTTCGAAGCCAAATTTACATCGCGGACAGCTGAAAATGCCGAAGTTGCAGGAGTATATAGTATATATTACGCTGGAAAATTATTTACTGGTCGCATATGATTAGTTAATAAAGTTACTGTAGGGCGTATTAGTTCATTATTTATTGTTTTACATGATCTGGTACGAAAGGATCAAATTTAAGGTGCGTAATGAGAGGCATGACTAGGTTATTAGAGGCTAGAACTGCAAAGATCAGATCAAAGCTCTCATCAATAATCATATCCTTTTTTAATGTAAAGAGCAGCTTTAGTTCAATACTGAAGTGTGACAAGCGTCTATAGGTTATATAAGAACCATAGTAACCAGATATCTGTACCCCATTTACCACTTTTTCGATGACGTTGTTTTGAAAGTAAAACTGGGCCATTCTTCTTAGCAAAGATCTGGTACTATTTGGGATTTGGTCTCTTACTAATTTAAGAGGATGTGGAGTCGAAATATTCCATATTATGCTTCGTGAGTGAGAAATGAGGAATGATTGGTTTCCCACGAATCACCATTGCCAAAATTTCAGGTTGAAATCGGTTCTTAAGGAATTGAAAGCAAATGCTTTTCTTATGATCCAATGTTTCATTATTCGAAAAAACTCCTTTGACATGAGTAATACGAGATGAAGCCGTTTGTGTTTTATTAGATGTCGTTAAGGAAAATTGAATTTATTTATAACGAACTTCATATGGATTTTCTTCTCAATGAATAAATTCATGGAAGCGCAAAAGCCTTGAGTCAGCGGAATCTTTNCATACCGCTTTTCATTAATTTCAGAATCCTCAGGAGATATTTAAAAATCAAGTACAACCTGTTGAATTATTCTTGCTAAGAAATATTTTGAATTTTACTGATCATTGAATTAAGTTCATTCAGTAATCAACAGACATAATACCTCAGTTTTGTCTTTCTCGCGATCTTAAAAGCTCTTGAATGGGGCATCAGAATACTGGAAACATTTTTTACTCTCTTACAAGCTCTTATCTACGTCATGCATCTAAAAAGTACTGATAATACCGCTGATAATTCATAGTGCTCGTTTCCAAAAATAAGATTCCCTCTACATGACGTGCTACTAAATCTTGCTTTTTTCTTGGTGAATCTACGTCGATATTATAGTGATTTATAGATTAATACTTGTCTTCGTTTGGCTCCTCAACAATACATATGTGATTGAGCCGACTATACTATGTAACGAGAGAGCGAAAAGTTGGATAGATAATTGGAGTGGAGCAGAGCTTACTATGCGAATCAATGGTACTGCAAAAGATGCAATTGTATATTCCGCTGTGCTGTTCTGTAAACTATCTAATTATCAACTTACGTTTCCTTTTTACAAATAAATCGAAAGAAAATTATGGCAGATTTGCCATGACTAATAAAATAAATAGATGTCGACCGATAATGAAGTTAATTGACTTCCACCATCATAAATAGAAGGCTGAAATCCACAGGGGTTGTTAAAGTTATGCCAATTTTACCGAGATTCAGCCTCTTAGGTAGGCTTATAGAGCTGTGATTCTTTCTCTGTACGGTTGGAATGATTGAGGGTATGGTACACTTGTCGGGATTACTGATTCCAGAGCATTATCATTATTTCGGGTCACTGTTTCGGAATATACAAATTCAGAGTGTTAGCGTTCGTTCTTAAAGCTAGTGTGAAAGATCATCTACTTACCTAGAAACTTACCTTACCTAGAAGTAGTGTGAATGATGACCTATTTTCACCTATGCGTTATTGCATTAGTATATATTTCATTGTTAGTCATACATTTTAGGACAATCGCAAAAATTAAAAATAAATAAAACTATAATGTAGCGTACACAATTTAAGTTACGGAAGCACTCCTGCAAAGATACGAAAGAAAGATGTTTTGAGTTTTTTTGCTTTCTCTCTTTGATTAACGAGCTGTTCTGAACCTGTTATCAGTGGAGGTTACTGATTAGTTTTGAGATCAGTTTGAAAGCATGATAAATCGTTAAATTTGACTCACTCAGTGAAATTTGTTATTATTGTTGATTTACTTAATGTTGTACTTCTGAACGCATTTTATGTTGGAAAATATTTTTCAGTTTCATTTGAAAGGGTACAGAAAGTTGCTAAACAGTGTTTCAAATAAATTATCATTCACATTAATTGATATTTTAGTTATAAAATCGAATTAATTTTTATATCTGTATTTAGGTGTTAGTTTATATTTCTTTCTTACGTCCTATAAAGAATTGTGAAATGAAATGGGCATCTTTCATGTGATAGTTCTCTAATGGCTGCGAAGATAAAATTTTCCCACTCCCGGCTTCTGATATCCTAGACACACCCTCGCGCACGTACCGTGAATTGGACCCATCTTCACCAGATCCTATGAATCAATAGCGATGATAGACACCGTGCGGCATCGTTTGAAACATAAGCTCTTACTGAGGATTTTATAAACGTCGTGATACGTCGGTATTATTTAAGTGTTGTGTTAGATTGACCTGTTATAATTTTTTTCCAAAAACGTACAATATAAATTTTATAACAAATATTCCATCCCAAGTCATCAAAGAAGCTTTGGTTCTTTAATTCCTATGGCATGGGTGTCTTCTTAGAATTTAAATCAATCTGAGCATCTATTATAGTTTACTGAATAAATTCAACGCACCAATTATAAGAAATCTGCTATATTATTGCAGGTCATCTTTTACTTGCGATGTCGTGAACTATCCTTAACCCTTAACATTTATCATCTAAGCCTCTTTGCGGATACACATCTGGCTATTGAATAGTATTTCCATTGTATTTCACAACGATATATTAGTCGTATATCTTACTGCACATAGTTACAGCTAAAGAAATATAGCGTATTCACCCAAGGCATTTATTCTTGTCATTAAAGGGTGAAAAGTAATGGCGTTCTATTTTTTTGTCATTTTAAGTATTGAGTATTCATAGTGGTAATTATGCATTATATTATTTAGATTTTTTAGCAGATGTGGTATTTTAAATACGTGCATAGTGTGTCCTTAATGGATATGAAGATTTTTACGGCATACTTTCGGTTTGCTGCTGCGAGAAATTCACGACTTTGTAAAATAATTTTCTTAATAGGATCTCTTTAGTGATTGTGCAGGACAGCTAGGTCTATTTGACTATTTGAGATCACTGATAAGTCATTATAACATAACAAAAATAGAGCGTGCAATATCATATTCTTTTAAGGTCTTATCTAGAGTGATGGTAAATACTTCTTGAAGTAAAATGCAAAATTAAAAAATGCGTGTCTTGCCTTTAACTGAAGGTAATTCCCCTAACCAATCGCTTCTTACAAGCCGGCTTACCGATTCTCCATTCACTTACTTGTAGTAGTGTAGGAGAGAAGGAGATAGAAAGGAGTTAGACATTAAACCAAGTAGATTACACTGGGCGATAAATTTTTTTGACTTTTTATTCGTGGGCGCGAATTACTTGCCGAATAATACGGAAGAATGGAATATAACGAAATCGTATATGATTTGAAGGGAAGAGGATGATTGGCAAGAAGAGACCTGAAAAGAAGATCAGATCAAATTTCAAATTATTGAAATTTGTAGGGCCAATTACGCAAGGAAGAGTATTGTGTATTATTTAGTTAAACAAAGTGATGTATCTCTAATATCAATCGAGGCAGATTTTGGGGCTACCACATAAAATACTGGATGGAGCACAATGGAGATGACGATAAATATGCTGAGAGCATTTCAGGTTTTGTGTCATTTGAAATGATATAAAGCTAATTAAATAATTGTTCATTAAAATTTATCAGAATCGCATATCGCATATCGCATATTCTCTTCCACGTAAATACGAAACCGCTTCCGCAGCAGACAGTGTGAACTATATTACATCCAGGAGCATTGTTATCGTTCATTTAGAGCAGGGTAAATTCCACTAATTAACGCTGAATAGGTTAAAGAAGGCTAAATGTTTATTAAGGTTGCTACTCATTGCACTTGCAGCTCATAGATTAAATGTATCACCTTCGTGGAGCCGATTAATAACAGAAATATCTATATAATAGGATAACGTAGAACTGAATTCCGATACTGCCATAAACTAGTATGTTTGAATCTTGTGGTTAAAATACCATCCGAAATTCATTTCCCCTGAGTCCATATTTTCTGGATGTTGGAAGTTATCTGCGAATAACAGTAATTGAAACGCACTCATTTGTTAGAAATTAAAATCTAAAACTTACGAACATAACAAATACAGCAAAGGATAATGCAATGATTACCTTAGAAGGAGGGTAAGGTCGAGAGCTTATCCTCGTCATAGGTAAAAGGATTGACAACATTTTGTAATGACAGTCATTTCTTTTGAAATTGTGTAAATTATTATTGTTATGCCTAAACGATGGACAGCTTATAATATTTAATATTAAATTGACAGTTGAAAATTAAGTTTTAGTAGAAGGGTTAGCTATGTTAGTTCTATAGTATAAATCTCTAAATAATATTGTAAAATATAGATCCAGCACGAAGGACCAAAAGTGATCCGATAACAATTAGTAATCAAGAGGACTGTATAAGATGAAAACTAGAAGTTAAGTTCCAGGGAAGAATCTAACCTAGGATCTTTATTTGCTGCCTTGTCTGTATCCCAATTGTAGGTCACGACTAATTCTGTATCGCATTTAACGAGGCGTCTAGAACTTTTATGCAAGCGATTCCACATTACGATATAGAAATCAATAAATCGCATCCTTTGGGCCTCTACGGCCAAACAGCGAACTTCAATGCGCAATCGCAACTGTATCCCAAGTTTTTCCTTTAAATGTCTACCAACCTATGAAGTTTATCACGAAGAATCATTCTCTTAAGTATTATGCGAGGGTCGTTTGGAATTAGCCACCTATTTGCACAAAGACTACTCGTTGACTAACAATTATGAATTCTTCGGACAGAGACGGCTTTAGAATCGCCGTATTCCTGACAAATATGGACTCATTAACATCATTTGTGTAGTTACCATTGCCTATTCTAGTCGGTAACGATGGCTTGTAAATCTTGTGTGTCTTTCCACATTCAGCAAAAATATCCTCATGTCACATTGAAACTTATGAAACTCGGCATTTGGACGTACAAACTTACGAATGAAAATTTAAATACCATAATTGTAAAAGTGAATTTCACTTACAATACTCACCAGAGTAGCTGTAAATGGGCTTCACCCAAGTTTAAAAAGAAGCTTAAAAACGATGCAGAGTTTATTAGGATATCAAATGGTAAACTGAGTGGATACGTTTTTAAAATTTGACTTAATGAAATATAAATGGTATAACATGTAATAAAATTATCTAATGTGTATTATTTCTATTCATATGTGATTGCATATTATCTGCCATTAGATTTGTGTTCATCCACCGCCGAATTGTATTAATTTATGAATATAAGAGGCGAATATATTGAAAAAGAGTAAAATATTCTATATCCTTCGCGGAAAATAAATTTTAATCCTTTGTTGAACTTTTATTCGTTATGTATGGGAATATGCCTTTCGAATTACTGTTAGTGGAGCAATTCATTCTTTCGTGCTCGATCACACTTCTCATGAATATCGCCGCCCTCTGAATTATATTATGCATCGACCATCTTTTAATCTAAACCACGTTAAATAATATACTCGCTGAGATACGCAAGAGAAACTTTTTTTAATGTCTCATTTGTAGAAAAAGAAAAGTTGATACCAAATAGCTCGAGTTGGAATTTCGCTCACCTATAGAAAATAGCTGCACTCAATAGGCCTTTTCTTGCGGTAGGTCAGAGATGGAACCGACATTTTAACTGACCTAAAACATTTAGACTCTGTAAAATGGCAAACTTAACAGATAGCACACAAAATAAAGGAGTGGGTTTAAAGGAAAGAGAAATGAAATGAGGCAGTGACATTACATTTCATAAGTCTCATCTGATGTGAATGCAAAACATTTTTGGGTTAAGAAAAAAAAAAACTTTAGTGGTAATGTTATCTTTAACTACATGTAAAGAAATTCCAGAAAGTTTTAAATTCCTTCAGATGCAAAAATCAGGGGAGAAAAATTTCTTCTCTTTGGGGTTTGTTTATACGATTGAAGATGAATGAAAAATTAAGTAGCGATGTCTTAATTTGTCATCGAAAGCAATGATAAATCGATTTCTATATCAAAGACTTACTTTCTACAGTTTTGGCAAGCGTTATATCCAACCTGTAGGTGGAATAACATTTCCGGTTGCATTAGTACGAAATAGCTATCGTGTCCTATTTTTCAGAAGGTTCTGGGACGACTGCTACGATTGGGTCGTACGCGCTACAACCTCTACTTTGTTTTGGTCAAGGAACTCCCTTCGAGCAACAGTGCTGCCCTCAGTCAGACATCTGCCAGCATTCTCCATTAAGGCGTTCTAAAATAAAACACCTCATATCCTTTATTATGGCACCTAATCAAACTGGTTCTTAGGTTATTCTTATCTTCGAATTCATGTTTTTGAACAATATTTTCATCCATATATCCTTTAGTTTTAGCTTTAGTATTTTCTTAGTGCATCGTTATTTCTTTAGTGTACATTTGTAAATATTATGTAANTAATTAATTATTAATATAATATTATGATATTACATAGGACTTTATGTATATACGCATCACTCTTTAGATAATTCATCTCGATCTCAAGGGTGAGTAATATCACTATGACTATCAACGTTTTATTATCTTTTTGATGTAAAGTATTCCTTGAAGTTTAACATACAAGATGTGTCTGGATTTTTTTAATCAACATATTTATTGAAGAAATCGTTTCAAACGTTTAATATTCTTCGAATTAGTTCTCTTGGGCAACCACACACTTTCCCCATCGACTCTGCCACGCACGATACGCGTCCTGGAAGGCTGCAACGGGGATCTCGCCAAAGGCCTTCGTCACGGCGTCTTGGATGGCTTCAATCGACTCAAAACGGCTTCCTTTCAGGACGGTCTTGATTCTCGGGAAGAGAAAGAAGTCGGCCGGAGCCATTTCCGGACTGTAGGGGGGTCGGGGTGTTCGAGAAGTTCAGTCGCGACAGTCACCCGTTGATTCATCTGATAGTCCGTCAACAGCTTGGGAACCAGCTTGGCACACACCTTCCTCATGTCCATTTTACCAGTCACCAGTTCGTGTACAATTGTTTTGGGAATGTTGAATGTTCCTGCTATCACTTGCATTTGAAATATGCATGGCGATGCCGGCATCACGCGAAAAATTCCATGTTCTTAATAGAACTAAGGTTCTCATTTTTAGAGATATAATAGTAGTTCTGTCAATGACAGATTCAAGTGGAAGGATTTCCAGTGCAACGGTATGTAAACCATAATTTATAAACAATAATGGATAGGTTTATATTATATCACGGTTCTTATCGGTATGAATTGTATTAGGTAGGTATACATAGGTTTAATTTTATTAATAAATCCATTCCGGTCAATATCTAAATCCTTCCCTAGATCAATCTTTAGCGAAGTCGGGTGATACTTACCTTGTAATTGGCTCATTTTCAGGGGCTAATAGTTGTGCATTGGCAAAATTTAGGGGTGTTCGCTCGAAAATTTTCTTTGATTTGCGGTCGGTCGGTTGGTAGTTACATATGCTGCTGATTTCAGTGAAGTGTAATCCAAATGCTTCACTGATCTCTACTGAGAATCTCTAAATCGTATCATCAACTTTGAGTTTTACGGCAGGAGAAGGGTGTCAAGTGCCTTATACCATCTTACTTTCATCCACACTGTTAATAATCGCATTTTATTGTTTATTGATGACACATATTTCCTTCAGGAGGATTTTTTAGTCTTCTTCTCTACTTTACGAGTTTTAGCCCTCAGCATGCATGTTAAATAATACTAAACTAGTAGACGCCCCCGTCTAGCATGACGGAACGTAATTTAGTATAAAAATATGTCTATTAAATGTCTATTTCGTGTATATCTGGTCCTCGTAAGCCACAAACAGCCCGTCGTAAGATCATAATAACAATATATTTCTTACAATTATTTATAATATTTATTCTACTATTTCAAACCATGAAAGCTCACTTTACGTACATTTCTTATAGAAAAAAAACTGGTTATCCCTGTGTACGTATATGGGTCCCTTCTCTGGACTACAACCTTGTCGTGGTGGAAGGGCTTGCGTGTTCCTATGACCTAGAGAGCGTAACTGGCGGGAACTATGTTCCTGGTAGGGTCACCCAT
>KZ308944.1:5287-23867 GCA_000376725.2 Ladona fulva | reverse complement strand
AACGCAACGTAACATCTCTCACGGACTTTTTCATCGCTTCTACCGACAATTCTCTTCACAAATCCAAGTTTTCTAAGCGCTCGACCACATATTTTATGGATGTGGGTACCCCAGCTTAAGTTATTAGTGAGGGTTACTCCAAGGTATTTCACCGTTTCTACTGTTGATAAAGTTTTACCAAAATCCTGCATTAAAAAATTATTACTTGATTGAGAAACAGTAATTCATGTATATTTTACTGAAATTGTATGAACCAATTGTAATATGATAATTATAGTTAATATATATTACATTTATACTGAATATTTTTGAAATGATGTAATTGGAAATCAGATGCTATTTCTTAAGGGAAAGTCAAAGTAGGAGCGGGGAGAAATCAAAGCTATAGTAAATAAAATAATGCAGCATTTTAAAGTATAAATGGAAAGTGAATTAACTGCTTTGTGTAAAGGATTGTAATTCGCAAAGGCTTTTGTGGATCACTTGATTTCTAGCTTTTGTAACCGAACGTCACACTTCAATCTCCGCTTTGGTTCGTGGACATACGATACTTAAATCATAGCCTCTAATATCTGATTATGTTCAAACCTATTTCTTCAAGCCATTTCATCTCTTCCGGCAGTTTAATGAAAAAAATTGGTAGGCAGAGATTAAAGATACAAAACCAGTTCTTAATTTTCTAGAATTAATTTTGAATGCATATTGGACAGCGTATTAAATTGCATACAGCAATGTGAGCCTCTAATTCCTTTCACATCATGAAACAAGGATTTTTCGAACGCTTGATTCACATTGGTGTGACCATGTGAGTTTGTAAGCTGTTTGAAAAGGAGAGGATGGACATGATAAAATTATTAAATGAAAGATATTTCCGAATCAATCGAATATGTGCTGTTTTTCTTGTACCACAGGGATAAAATTTGGGTTCCAGATCTCGTTTGGTAATATTTCTTCCTCCATTTTTTTGGAAAGGGTTTGAAAACTGTAAGAGTATAGAAAAGAATCGAAACTCTTAAAATTCTAAAGAGTTATAAATGAAGAGTCTTCGTTAGTTTTCTTCTTTACGAGATTATTTTCTGTGAATGCTTGTGTGATGCATTGTGCGGTGATTTGTTGCAGGCGAATAATTTGTACTTATTCGAACAGTTGAATTTTCTACTCGGTTTTGATAGAAGCTGTTCAGAAACAGCGGAGGAAAAGGCTAAGACAATGATTGAGAAGAGAGAGATAGAGAAAGATAATAATTTGATGTACGATACGAGGAAATAGACAAAGTAAAAGATAATGACAAAAACTGTTGAATGATATAGAGGGTGGAAAAATATATCAAGAATACTGAAACAGAAGTTAGGTGGAGAATGTTTGAGCCCTTGAACTTACCTAAAGATGGAGTGTTTATCAAATAAGGAATAATTCACTCTCACATAGAGAGTTTTGCCTTTTCAGTATTACTTGGACTTTTAAATTTTATGAAAACCTTCTTCTTGCTTATAATTTTAATGCGTCCGCATAAATACTATTTACAAAGAAATCTTTTGAAATTTCGTGAGAATTTCATATAAAAATTTATTCCATCAGTTAAATATTTCTGAGATTGAATATATATGCACAAAATGCTTGTGCAATGAAATTATTACTATATCAGTAATATATTACTTAGATTTTTTTTCATATGGTCATTGGCAGAAATATTTTGTCTTGCTTAGATACATGCAATACCTCTGGATCTCTGGATCCCTTGTACCTTTTGGATCTTACGTAAACATTCGGCGATTTCCAGGTTTCGGTCGCCGATCATTCTGTATTATTTCGTAAGCAAATCCAAAGAATAACTCTTTGCTTTCTACTGTTTTCAATTGTTTGTAGGATAGAAAAAACACGTCTAAAAATAGGCATTGAAAACGCTGCTTATCATATTTGCAGAGTCAGTGACAACGCGAGATTACAGAAAAAGGATTCTGCATGTTAAGGTTGGGAAACTCCCGCTTTTGAAATCCTAATTGAAATAATGAAGCAATTTGTTTTACAGAATACAACATTATTTACTAGATACTTACTGATAAATTGGGTTCCCAATAAATGAAGTATGCGAATACTGTAAATAAATACGTGTACGCAATACAGCGAATATCTTGTGAGCTGTTGAAATGATGGATCCAATCATTAGGTCTCAATTTTACCTAGTCTCCTGATGAATGTGTTATATCTCCTCTTTTCCAGAATATCCTTTGACGATTGCTCCACGTCATATGCGTCAATGCAAGAGTTCCTAAGAAAACCTAGGACTGCCATCTTCACTGCGAAGGATCAGAGAATTTCGTTGAATGCCTCCGCAGTGAGTAAAATTAACGGAATATTTTTTTTCAAAATCTCTTATTACTTAGTAGTTAGAAATTATTATCAGGTGGTAATACTTTTGTATCGCACCATTTCTCTGCTTTTTCGATAAAGCAAATCCGGCAATAACAATTTCGTTTGTTGCATACTCTTTAGCTAATGCCCTATCACGTCAAATTGAAATCTTACATGACCTTATTGTATTGAATTAACCCAATACTTATGGAGGGTATTCGCAGATTAATCCGTAAATACGGTTACTTTAATCTTGTGGACATCATTTCTTTCATTGTTTTCGCTTTTTTGTGTTCACACCGTCACATTTATAGCAGAAAAGGGATCAGTTATGAGTTTACAAAGAATGGAAATGAAATTTTGGATATGCGACACTAAAACTTACGTATACCATTTCCACACATATTTGTTTAATGCCTCTCGTTGGGTATTTTTTGCGGTGTGTTTGTGCATCGGAGTAGAACAAATTCTAGTATGGTTTCGTTTTTCCCGCTCATAAAATCGGGCATCGTTCATCAACTGTTCGTAGGTCAGTTATTTTTTTAATGAAAATGACAACATAATATATTCTAGCTGAATAACATCTAAGATTACCAAATTTTCAGTTTAATAATCTTCTCTCGAAATACGAAAGGAATTCATAAATCGCGACTAAAACTCAAGGGGAAATTAATAATATTTACGTATTGTTAAAAGTGTTGTTGTTATTTTTACAGATCACCTTGTATTAGGTATTGTACTGTCTATAATACACAGGACAGATAATACTGTAGTATTTTACTGTCTAGGGGAGGTTTTTGGAGGGGTTTTCCTCCCGTCATTGGGCGAATTCCGGGCAGATTTCATTATTGTTTTTTTACGTCCCCCTGACCGTTGCCACCTAATCCACTGACCAAATTACAACGTTTTTAATATANAGGGATTGCTGAAGAATGTAATAGAGGGTAGAATGCAAGAGAAAAGACAGAGGGGAAGGCAGAGGCAAAAAATGTTAGATGACATAAAGGGTGGGGTAAGTTACCAGGTAGCGAAAGAAAGGGCTATGAATAGGGAATATTAGAGCACATGGACCTGCCGAAAGGTAGAACACTTATGTATACGTATATGGGTAATTCATGAAATCAACATTCAACAATGTCCTTGGTCGTCAAATGGATGGGTAGTTTATTTACGAAATGTTTTACAAATTTTCCGTGTAATTTATCAAAATTCTTAAAATTTAGGATCTGTATCAATATTTCACTACTAAAATAAGAATCTATTATCATTTTCCTTTCTTTTGACACTTGCCTCAATTTCGTCTACAACCGGCCGGGTTGCCGATTTTCCATCTGCTTACCTGCAGTGTTGTACGAGACAAGTAGATAGGAAGGAGTTCAAAGTAGATTAGATTGGGAAATAACGTAAGTTGACTCTTTATTGGAGGACGAGAATTACTCGCCGAATATTACGGTTAAATGGAATTTAATTAAAACGTTTGTTGTCCGAAGGCAAGACGACGACTGGCAAGAAGAGACCTGAAAAGAATAACGGAACACAGTGAAATTGATTGAAAGTTTCATGGCCAATTATTCAATGAAAATATTAATTCATAAATTAAACGAAATTATGTATCTATAATATCAAATCGTTACGAATTTTAGGGTTATCACATAAATTACTGAATGGAAGACTAACATTTATGACAGCATTACTATGATAATGATGATAAATATGTTAAGGGCACTTCAAGTTAATATTCACTTAAAAAGTAATAAAGCTAGTACGCATATTTATCAAGTATTTCAGAAGCCACATATTATATTCCCCTCAAAAACAAATAAATAAACCTAAATCAGTAGCTACGAAGAGATCACCAAGCAACATACTTTTAAATACTTGTTAACTATTTTCTTTGTCAGAATCGATGCACATCAAGTAAGCAGATTTCTTTTAATTCCTTGATTTTCAAAATAATCGAAAATATTCTTTAGTTTTACAAAATCGGAAAGAAGGAATTATCGATACCCCTGCGTCAATCGAGAAACATAAAAATCTCATTCGTTACGCTGTAACATATGGCTAACTTCTGCGGTTACTGAATGTGGAGATGTCATTTCCAGCGTATAAATCTAGAGCCCGGGAGGTTACCATAGTGACAGAAGAAATCAATAGTGCTAAGTTACGTGAACGATGACGTAGGAATCCGACACATCAAAACGGGGATGCTGCAGGAGAAACTATTGAGTGGGATTAGAAGAAAAAACCTAGAAAATAAAATCGAGTAGATCAGAGGGACGAATTTGTTTTCTGACTCTTTGAGAATGCAAAAAATACTATAAATATTATAAAACATATGCATGATTCTGTTTACATATTCACTTCATAGACGAGTCTTTTGCTATTCTGTTTATTTTAAATTCCACTGTAGAACACCGTGCGATTCACTGGTGCGGAAGGATTCAATTTCAGGTGCGTAAATGGAGGTGTATCTAGGTTATCAGTGGCCAGAAGTGCAAAAATCAGATTGGGTGTCCCATCGCTATAATTATGATTTTAAATCAAAACAGCAACTTCCTTTCAAGACGTAGGACATTGGTGTGGCATATGTCTTTATGTTATTCTATGATGTCAGTAACTAAATATCTTTACGCTGTATACCAATCTACCCGGTCATGTGGTTTAGATAGTAAACATCGGTCAATCTTCCTACACAATAGTTCTACTATTTAGGAATCATCATCATTTAGGATTAGGTCTCTTACTTACTTTTGATGATGGGGAGCGGAAATATATTGTGCTTCTTGTTTGTGAAGTAAAATTGAGAGGTGTCCTCAAATTTTTATTGCCTAATTTTAAAGACTGATATGGATTTTATGGAGTATTAAGCGAATGCTTTACTTATGATCCACCGGTAAATTCTTTTAGTTTTTCCTTTATCATCAGTAATACAAGTTCAAGGCGATATTGTGTGACTAGATAACGGTAAGAAAAATTAAGTTGATTAATCACATATGGCATGCGAGTTCTCTTCTCCCGGTGGAAATTCAAGTGAGCGAAAATGGTGGGATTCATTCAAACGTTCTTCGAAGTATGAAAGGTTGAGCGCCCCGTAATCTTATGCAACCGGGTGTACACGACCGGCGTTGCTGTTTTTCCGTACCTGTTATCATAGTTTGTCACTTATTTTTTCTATATCCTTAGCCATATATGGATTCTCTTAACGTGCATCATCAAGTTCGTGTTAGAACCTCGTTGCTAATAGACCCAGAGATATGTAAGTTGAATACATTATCAACTAAATCAAAAGTTATGTGATAATCCTTAAAGTGAGTCATCTCTTAAAGGGTTTCCCAAAAGCTAATTTCCTTGTTATAAATCTCAACTCAAACTGCTATATGAAGGACGGAGTACTTGATTTATGTAATTTATTTTGCATTCTTGTTTCTGCATCTTTAAATGGCGTACTGGCTATGTAGAATACACTGTTTTAAATCTCAAGAATCTCAAATTCTCGAAATGTAAAACCACGGTGATATGTAGTATGAATTCTCTCTGAAGCTGAGTCATTATTTAAATAAATAAAATAATGTTACTTATTTATTCTGTTCATTAGTGTATTGTTAACTGGGGTTCACATTGTCACACGCTGTAATTTACGTGAAGCCTCTTTCTGTGTAAATTGGCACATAATTTAATAAGAGTAACAATTAGAGTAATCGATTTCTAAAATTCTAAAATGCATGACTTACATGATTTTTGATTTATCAAAGTTTAATCATGTTGCTTTCCCGAATTTCTATCAATCGGATATAAATAGTGATATAATATATCGATAATTATTATTAATGATAGGGCTACATATTGTTAAAAATGGTAACCGTTAGTATTATTCTCGCTAATAGAAGGTTTGATCTTTGATTCGATCTTTGCACTTCTGGTCTCTCATAACTTTAACTCACTTCGGTTTATAAGTCTCAAATTGGGATAATCCATTGCTGATGTTATCATATATGTATATAAAAAGCAAATGTCTGTCTATCCGTCCGTCTGTCCGTCCCCCTATTTATCTCAGAAACGGCTTGACTTAGACATCTGAAACAAACTGTATTGTGTTTCTACGATGCTTAAATTCCGACGAAAATTATTCACATCACTGTAAAGGCCCGGGTTCGAACCCAGGAGCCCATAATACGTTTCCATTAGAGATGAANTAGGTTGTATAAGAATACCAAGTTTTGTTTTGCTCAACGGAATACTGCGTGAGATAACGTGTCTCAAACTTGCTAAAAATCGCTGTCTAACTGTAGAAGGCTGCGGTAGGGGGTCAAACAAATGACTATATCTCAGCAAATATTTCATCGATGAATGTAAAACTTGGGAAATGTTCATAGAAGATATCATGTTATGTTCACACAAAATTTCATTGAAAACGGTGATGGTCGAGCGGGGCATTTCCTTGAAGTTAGTCCATTTGACATGGAATGCCCCTTTTTCCAAAAGTTAGTTTCCTTGTTTTCATAAATCAAAACTGCTGAATAAAGGACGGAATACATGATTAATCTAAATCGTTTTAATTTACTTGCATTCATCGTTCCGGATCTTTATTTCTTAAATGGCGTATTGGCTATGTAGGTTGCACAATTTTAAGTATCAAGAATCTAAATTTTCGATATGTAAAACCACGCTGATATGTGGTATGAATCCTCTATGAAGCCGAGTCATTACAAAGGCTGTTATTTAACAGTTCGTTTGTTGGTATTTTGTTCAGTGGAACTCACATTGACATACGCTGTAATTTAAGTGCAGCCTCTTTCTGTGAAAATGTGCACATAATGTAATAAGAGTAACAATTAGTGTAATCGATTTCCAAAATTATAAAATGCATGACTTGCATGATATTTGATCAGCAAAGTTTAATCATGTTGCTTTCCCGAATTTTCATCAATCGGATATAAATAGAGATATATTATATCGATAAACATTATTAATAATAGGTTAACATATTGTTAAAAATGGTTTTTTGCTCGCTAATTGAAGGTACTTTGATCTGATCTTCGCTTCTTATAACTTTAAGTCACCCCGGTTTACGAGTCTCAAATTGAGCTATTCCATAGCTGATGTTATAAATTAATAAATAGCGAAACTAGACGCCTTGCGGCAAGAAATATAACTGAAATGCGAAATTTTGATTTAATAACATATGGTGGGCAAGGGAAATTAAGCTGTCAATAAATTTCTCCAGTCTGTTAGTNCGCAACTCAATCCCAAGTTTTTCCTTTAAATATCTAACAACCAACTAATCTTTTCTCATGGAATTTCTCTCTTTCAGATTATACGAGGTTCGTTTGGAATATGTCTCCGTTTTGCTTTAAGATCACGTGCTAACCCACTATTATATTATGTACACTAACCCACTTCTTTCGAAAGAGACAACGTGCGTTGGGCCTCTACGGCCAAAGTGCGAACTCCAATAGGCAATCGCAACTGTATCCCAAGTTTTTCCTTTAAATATCTAACAATCTATGAAGTTTATCTCAAAGAATCCTTCTCTTAAAAGTTATACGTGGGTCGTTTGGAATTAGCCCCCCATTTGCTCTAAAATATTACGCATTAACCCAAACGGCTTTAGCATCGCCGTATTCCTAACAAATTTGGAATTCTTTTATGTGTGATATTACCATCGCCGGTTTTTTCATTAGAGTCGATAACGAAGTCTTGTAAAGAATACTAATGTTACAAGAATACAATTATTACGAATACTATATATATTTCCACATTCAGCGAAAATATTCTCATGCCAGATTGCCGCAATATGAATTTGGACATTGGGCATATAAATTTCACATATAGAAATTTAATTACCATAATGTAAAAAACGGATTTCACTTGCCATACTCACCGTAGTAACTGTAAATTGAATTTACGTTATACTAAAATATGCTTAAAAAGCGATGCAGAGTTTATTGAGAAATAGTATTGTAAACTGAGTGAATATCTTTTAAACATTTGATTCAATGAAATATAAAATGTAGCTGTATTATCTAATGTGTATTGATTTTATTTTCATTAGTTGTAAATAATAGGATTTAGCTTCCACATGACTTGTGCCTATTCGCGGCCGAAATTTTTTTATAAATGAATATCAGAATGTGCAAAGTATTTGGTATCTTTTACGGAAAATAATTTTTAATCCTTTTTGCGACTCATTTTCTTGCTATATACGATTAGGGCTTTTTAAGTACTCCATAAACATTTATGGGAAAAATTCGTTGTTTGGTACTCGATCACTCTTCTCATGAATATTGCCTCCCTCTGAATTATAATATGCATTGACCATATCTTGATCTAATCCACGTTCAATAATATATTCGCTAAGACACGCAAAGAGAACCTTTTTTTAACGTCTCATTTTGTTGAAAGAAAAGTTGATACCAAATAACTCGAGTATCAATTTCGTTCGCCTTCCGAAGGTAGTCAACAGGTTTCTTGTTGACTACCTTCAGGCCCTCTGCCTTGTTTTGGTGGCGCAAATCCCCTTGAACCTCCGTGCTGCCCTCTTTCACATATCCGCCAGCATTTTCCATTATAGCATTGTAGTATTTAACGCCTCATATCGTGTATTCAAGGCACCTAATCAAACTTAATCTTTCGGTATTATCAATTTCAGTTCATATTTTTAAACAATATCTACAAGCTTACGCTCCATAATTTATGCTTTAGTATTTTCTTTGTGTACAGTTATTGATTTAGTGTAAATGTGTATATGGCCAATATCACGGCTGCTTTAAATTTGAGAATTGAATGTAATGCCACATATTTATGATCTTTCATGTTTATTACGCGAGTCATAGCTATTTATAGCAATATCAATACAATAGTTTGGAAGTAGTCTCTCCAAAAAACCCCCATGGAGATTACAGAAGTTAACAATCATGTAATGATATTTATGTAATGATTGTTAACTTCTGTACTCTCCATGGGGGGTTTTTGGAGGGGATTTCCTCCAATCTTTGCGCGAATGCCGGACATATCTAATTATTATTTTTCTTACATCCCCTTGACCGTTGCCACCTGGTTCTCCTACTAAATTACAACGTTTTACTATTAAATAAATAAATAAAGTGTGAGGCAGAATATGATACCACTAGATTCCCTACTTCTAAGACGAGAGAAGCACAATAAAGGGTGTAAACAAAATAGCGTGTGTATTGTAGTTTATCACACAGAAAACAACAAATAATGTTGTTGTTATGATAATAATGGTTGGCTACGCTTCTGTTGCCGCCTTTTGGATGCAGCCGCCCGGGTGCGATGCACCCCTTTGCATCCATAGAACGGCGCGGCTCCGCTTGTGATAACCTTTTTTAATAGTGCCATCAAGGTCGAGCTCAAATTTAACATGCAGCGAAGAAGAAATCTTTCCCGTATGATAGCTTAACCTGCAAACAGCATGTTGAACCAAAAAGGAGGAGGAGAGTGTGGGCGAAAGAGTACAAACAGCGCTTTGGACACTCCATTGATTACGGAATTGCGGCAGAGCTATCCTGATGACTATAAAAACTATTTGCAGATGGATAGTGAGTTCCTGAGACTCAAAACAAAATTCTTTAACCTATCAATTATAAATGTCCATGCAGAAACGGAGGATAAAGATGAAATCACCAAAGAAACTTTTTTCCTAAAGCTAGAACACGTATTTGACACTATTCCAACGAAAGATATCAAGACAGTGATAGGAGACTGAAATGCGAAAATTGGAAGAGAAGAAAACTACCAAGATATAGCAGGGAAACAGCCTTCACACAGAAAGTAACGAAAATTGAATACGCACCAAAGAATTCGCCAGATCCAGAGGCATGGTGATAATATCGACTCAATTCCCTAGGAAAGACATCCATAAACGAACATGGACTACCACCGATAACAGACACCACAACCAAATAGATCCTGTATTAATTAAGAAAAGGAGAGCTTCCAGGGTCACAAATGTCAGAAGTTTTAGAGGAGGAAATTGTGAGTCAGATCGCATGTATTTTAGATGTTGCACAACAAACAAAAGGCAAAATGGACAACAGGCCCTTCCAAAACTCAACTTCGAGAAACTGGACTGCCCCAACACCAGAAGAAGCTACTAAAAAGCGTTGAGTGAAAACCTGCAACATTTTAGTAAACGAAACAACACAGAAAACTCAGTAGAAGATGAATGGCAGAACCTAAAAAATGCAGTCTTGCAAGCTGCGGAATCAACACTAGGACACAAACCACAGAATAAAAAGANTTCAAAATACATTAATGTTTCATATCCCATTTGAACGGGTGTCTTGCGCTTTTATACAAGCGATACCATAGTATGATACGGTAATCAATAAATCGCAACCCTTGGGCCTCTACGGCCGAACAGGAAACTTGATTTCGCAATAGCAACTTTCCAAGTGTTTCCTTTGTATATCTAACAACCTATATATCATTTCTCATGGAATACCTCTCTTTCAGATTATACGAATTTTGGAATATGTCACCGTTTTGCTCTAAGATGACGTGCTAACCCACTGTTATCACTTCTTCCAAAAGAGACAGTATCTTTTGGGCCTCTACGGCCAGACAGCGAACATACATACGTAATCGCAACTTCAACCCAAGTTTTTCCTTTAAATGTCTAACAACCTATGAAGTTTAACTCATAGAATCTTTTTATTATAGATTATTGGCTATTTTGAGTTAGCTAATAGCAAATTAGGTTTCAAAAGATGGTTGCGTTGAACAAGGCTTTAGAATATTTAAAACAAATTACACTCTTGTTTAGGTTCTTAACGCTCTCTTATCGAATATCTAAGAAAGTAATTGCTTATAATTCGTCGCACTCATTCCAAAAATAAAATTTTTGCCCTCATATTTTTTTTAGTAGCTGCCAATTATAATAAGGAAGAAATGGAACATTTTGAAATTTATAAATGGATTTGAAATCCAGTTTATTTCATTGATCATCTGCATCAATATTTTGAATATGATTTAGAGATAAATACTTTACTTCGATGGGCTCCATTAAAAATTCGATCAAGCCGACTATATGTTTTAAAAACACAAGAAAATGGGTAAATGACTGGATTAATGCATCATTCTTCGCTGTGCGAATCAACGTAACTGCTAAAAATACTCTTGCTCTATTGAAACCTACTGTTCTCTAACGTATCTAATTGACAAATTGCATTTTTATGAAACTAATTGGTTTTCACCATTGTAACTAAATGGCTCAACATTCGAGAGCGTTCATGTTAACCCAATAATGTTCAGTATCGATCTATATATGTTCGTATAACATAGAGTTAGATTAGAGAGCGTTTATTAAGAAGTATTCCTTGAAAGAGCTGTGATTCGCCCTCTGTTTGAGCGATTGAGGGTATAGTACACCTTACGGTGATAACTGAATCCTACGCAATTTCAGTATATCGGTCCATTGTTTCTGAATATATAATTTAAGATAGTTATAAATTGTTAAATTGTGTGAAAGATAACCTATCTTCGCTCATCACTATCTTACTACGATCTCCATTGCGTGTACGCATTATTATATATTTTATTTTTTTCCAGGTTGTTCAGGATAATCGCAAGGCTTAAGATTAAATGAAATCATAATATAGCATACACAATTTCTGTTATGGATGCATTGTTGCAATTATAATTCACGTTATATTGAAGTTGGTTACCAGCTACAATGTAGTTTTTAGCTTCTCTGCTCTGTTTCATTGATTAACGAACGGTTATAAACTATTTCTTAATTGAGACAGTCGGTAGGTTTTGATAATGGTTAAAAAACATGATATTTTACTTACTGTGTTTTTGCTGACACTCTAGCTAAATAAGTGATTATAGAGTTTATGGTTGAAAATATTTTTTAGTTTGATTTAAATGCTACAGAAGATTTTAAAATAGTGTTTCAAAATTATTATCACTCACATTGATTGATATTTTAATTATAAAAACTTAATTTTGTTTATACTCATACTCAGGAGTTGTTTTAATTTTCTTTGTTACTTCCTTCCAATCACAATACATACACGTACACGTACACAACACATGTTAATTTTAATTTCTGGTAAATGTACTATATATGTAAGATATAATACCCCTTAACATGTTGTTGTTTAGATTTGTGCAAACATGACTTGATCGTGCTCATTTATTCTATGTAATTATCTATTGTATTATTGTAATTATTGTGTCATTGAAAAGATCTGTAATGTCCACTGGAAGTTCTTGGAGGGGTTTTCCTCCGGTCTTTGGGGAAATGATGGACATATTACAGAAATTTTCGTTTATTCCCCTGACCGACTATATATTATGAGAGAACAAAAGGACGGGTAAACGACTGCAATAATGCATCATTCCCGTTAGTATGAACAGGTAGGGCCTTTCGAATGTTCCACGTATTACAGTTAGTGAAACAATTGATTTTTCGGAATTCAGTCACAATTCTCAGGGATATCACTTCGCTCTAAATTATAAAATTCATCAAGGATATTCCTGCCTAATCCACCTCCAATGTTTTAGTCGTTAAGGTTTGCAAAGAGAAACAATATATACGTCTAATTGCGTGGTAAAAGTTAATCCAAATAACTCGAGCGCGTCTTCGCTTGCATTCAGAAGATATGTGTACTCAACAGGTCTTTTTAGCTGGAGGTTGGAGATGGAACCTTAATGTTGGCTGATTTAACTTTAAACAAAGCCCACAGAATGAAGGACGGGTTTTGAAAAAGAGAGACATGATATGAGGCAGTGACATTTCATTTCATACGCCTCACATCACTTCATAACGCTAACATTCTGGGATATGAATAAGAATTACTTTAAGTGGCACTAACATCTGTAGTTACATGCAAAGAAGTTCGAAATACATTTTTTTCAAACGTTAAACAACAGCTGGGAGTGTATTTTTATCTAACTTTGGAGTTATTTACAAAATACGTTCAAAATAAAATTTATTAGCGATTGCTCTTTTTTTCAGCGAAAGCAACAATAGGAAGATTTTTTAAATCCAAAACTCACATTTTACAGAGGCAAGCTTTATATACAACTTAGAAGTGAAGTAATATTCCTGCTGGTATTATCACGAAACCACATACGAAACCCGCTGGTATTATCGTGTCCACATTCTTAGACTGTTCTGCGACGACTGCACAGAACACGGCTGCTACGATTTGGTCGTATTCGCTACTACTGCATTAGTTTAGCAACTCCCCGCGAACCTCAGTGCTGCCCCTGTCCGATATCTGCCAGATTTTTTCCAATACGGGGCAGTTAAATATAACGCCCCGTATTGTAATATATATCGTATTATTATAATATAATATTATTGTAATATAATATCGTAATCAATCTTGCTGTTTTGCCACTCTTACTTTTAATTAATGATTTTAAAAGCTATGATATATATCACTATCCTTTTAGTCTTTCATTCGAGCCTTCAGTATTTTCTTAGTACATGGTTATTTTTTTACTGTTCGTGTTTGTATAGTCAATATTAATTCTCTTTAGCCCCTGAGATTTAAAGACATATCCGTTATATGGTTTTTCTTGCATTTTTTATGTGGCGGATGGCTATTTTTAGCTATAAATTTCACGGAAATCGGCGATGTTTTATGGAAATAGTCCATATTTAGACCTCTTTTTATGTAGACACATAAATATTGCTAATACATACCATATTTTCGTCAATTTCTGAACCTTCAGGAGATATTTAAATACCAAGTACATCCTATTGAATTATTCTTGCTAAGAAATATTTTAAATTGTTCCTGAACATTGAATTAAGTTCATTCAATAATAAACAGACATTATACTTTGTGTCGTCTATTTTGCGCCTTTAAATGATCTTGAATGGGGCATTAGAATATTCGAAACAAATTTTACTCTCTTTCAGGCTCCTATTTACGTCATGCATTAAAAATATACTACCGCTGATAATTCATGGTGCTCATTTCCAAGAATAAGATTTTCTCTGAATGACGTGCTACTAAATTTTGCTTTTTTCTTGGAGATTCTTCGTTGATATTTTTGTGATTTATAGATTAATACATTTCTTCGTTAGCCATCTTAACAATAACTATGTGATTAAGCCGACTATACTATGTAACGAGAGAGCGAAAAGTTGGATAAATAACTGGAGTGGAGCAGAGCTTACTGTGCGAATCAATGGTACTGCAAAAGATGCAATTGTATATTCAGCTGTGCTGTTCTGTAAACTATCTAATTATCAACTTACGTTTCCTTTTTACAAATAAAGCGAAAGCAAGTTATGTGAGATTTGCCATGATTAATAATATAAATAGATATCGACCGATAATGAATTTAATTGACTTTCACCATCATAACTAGAAGGCTGAAATCCACAGGGGTTGTTAAAGTTATGTCAATTTTACCGAGAGTCAGCCTCTTAGTTATTCTTATAACTTAGGGTTATATTCGACAGCGTTTATAAAGAACCATTCTCTTAAAGAGCTGTGATGCTTTCGCTGTACGGTTGGAATGTATGAGGGTATGGCACACTTCTCGGGATTACTGAATCCAGAGCATTATCATTATTTCGGGTTACTTTTTCGGAATATAGAAATTCAGTGTGTTAGCGTTCGTTCTCAAAGCTAGTGTGAAAGATCACCTACTTTCGTTCAGGGATATATAACTACGATCACCTTTGCGTTAACGCAGCAATAAATATTTTTTTGTTAGCCATGTTGTGCAGAATAATCGCAAGGTTTAGGAATAAATAGCATTTTCATGTAGCTTACACAATTTCTGTCACAGGTTTGTGTTCGCTAATAGAAGTTGCTTTGAAGTAATCCTTGCTGTTCTGGCCACTGATAGGTTTAACTCACCCCTGTTTATGAGCCTCAAATTGTACCATTCCGTAGCTGATGTTATAGATCAATAAATAGCTAACCTAGACGCCTTGCAGAAAATTGGGGAACTAAAATGCAAAATATTTTATTTTATAAGGAATGGTAGGCAAAGGAAACTAAGATTGCAATAAAAGTCTCTTCAAAAAGTGCGTAAGTGTCTCTTATGCATACTTGCAGTATGTGAACGAATGTAATTTTCAGTTCGATACTTCAATACTAGAATAAATATTCCGTGGCGAATCATGTCTTGATGTACGTTATAAATACTATTTGAAGGAATTCAATGTATGTTTGTGTCGCTCCTTAGAAAACTCTTTTCCATCAGATTAGTTTGACTTGTAATATTTTCAATTTTTACCCTCAGTTTTCATGAAGACTACTAAATCATGTTCCTGAGAATCATGTTCTCAGGAACATGATTTAGTAGTCTTCGATAATTCTTAGGATTTTTCTCTATACTATCCTATAAATTAAATTAAATTGTAATAATCAATTAGATTTCTTAATAACCATAAAAAGGGAGAAATGGTAACACGTTTCTCAATATATCTATAAGAGATTATTGGGCATTAATTCTGCTAACTTACCATGTGTTACAATGTAATATTATAATTCCGTCGTCCTCTCTCTCTTAAAAGCCATCTGTGATGGACATATTGATTATTAAGGACGGAGGAAGAGAATTAATCTCTTGCATATCTTTAATATCTAACAGTTGTGATTGGAAATAATTAATAAAATGTGTGTCAGATCACTGTGTCTGTCCACGTTTCTTCATCCCTTTTTACATAATGATTTTCTCGAAATTATGCCTCTTTCAACTATTCGTATTAAGCTTTGGAATACTGTATCATGTGAGAATTCCTTTTGCTTTAACAACTATCGTTCACATTCTGAGAAAGATAATAGGAATTATATCAAGGATTTGTCGAATTTATGACTTAAACAAAACGCTAAGCTCCTAAGTCCCTTTCAAAATGACATTTCAAAACTTCTTTGGGTGATAGCGCAATAAAAGGTAGAAGATTTTTCACATTAGACATTTTCCACGGAGGAATTTTTTCTGTAACCATGTGTAAGACGATGCTTATTTATTACAAGAGCTAGGATGGTGTTTGGTCACTCATGTTTTAGGCATAATTGTAATATTAAAGATTTCTCTCACTCATGGAATAAAAACAGGAACGTGCAATTATATACATAAGCTATATTAAGGTCCGTTGGTTATTATTTGTGCTCCTGATTTCTGCGAGGAGTAGTCCAGACAACTCGCTGACCTCAACTAGGAATGTCAACATCGTATCATTAACTTTAAGTTGTGCGGAGTATAAAGAGTGCCAAGTGTCTTATGCTCTTCCGAAATTCATCCACATCTGTGATATTAGCGGCCGATGGTTTATTGATGATAAATATTTAGCTCAGAAAGATCTTTTAACCTCATTCTTACCTTACGAGATCTCTCTAAGCCTTTTTAAGTATACATAATTTCTCTCTGTGGGATAATTCTGATAAGTCTGCGGGTTTTATACTATTCGTTTTTTCTTTGCTCACTAATTGTTCCACGAAAAGACTGGTTGTCATTTGGGAACTCCTGACGACAAGGGACCGATAACTTTTGCAACATTGACGATGGTCAAAGACGGTACTGGAATATCCTTCATATCTTTTAAATTTTCGGCAAGGATGAATACAAAAATTTTCTTGTATTTTGGCAAATTGTCCTTCGTTTGGATCGTAGATCTTGCCTTAAAAGCATGAGGCTTGAAACACCTGCCTTCGTCGTTAAAAGATAGAAGTGGTCGTTACTACACAGATCCTTATGCGCTGATAGATTCAAAGGTGATGCATTGGAGCCAGATCCTGTAAAAATAATCAATGACCAATTTCCCACTAATAAAAGAGTAAAAATGGATTTTTTGAGAAAAATAAAATAAAACTCCAAAGACTATTTTTAGCGCTTCCAATTTTATTCCAAGCAACGGTTCCGTCAACAGTGGTAATTCTACAGCAATACTACCACAACCTATAATGGTTGTACAATTCTATCCAGGACATGTAATAGGGTTCTTGAAGGAATACTGCAACCTTACCACGTCTATGGGTAGATAATGGGTCTTCGATGAAGATATAATCTGCGTTATGATCCATCTAAAGGACCTTAAACTCTTCTATTTGCGTGTAAAAGCAGTTTAAATTACATTGTATGAATAACAACCTTATCAAAAAATAAATAGATAAAATTAAATATTAAATGCAAAAAAAAATCCTTAATTGTATCTTGTTCTTGATAGTATCATTTCTTGATTTTTTACCTTCCTTTCTTCCTTTCACACCAGTTATGTCTTCTGAAAATCCGCATCAGACAATGTCTGAGGTGCTAATAGAAATCTGGAGATTGGAAATACCTTAGCTTGAACGAATACTTAAGATTAAATATTTGGTTTCTCTTTTACTCCTAGAAGACTCTTGTATGTACCTGTTTATCATGAAATTACTTGACAGATTTTTTGCTTCCCTGCAACTCTTTCAACGTTTCTTTTACTTGAGACTTCTTATACTCGCTGCTCGTTTTTTTACTGAGTACTGCAGGGAGTTCAGTTTACATTACTTACTAACGTCTGTGGTCCGAAAGAAATGACAAGGCTGGCAGAAGAGACCTGAAAAAAATAACAGAACACAATGTAAATAATTTGAAATTACATAGCGTATTATCCGGTGGAAACTATTAAGTCCATCAATAAAAGGAAATAATGTATCTCTTATATGTTTACTTTTTTCTTAGTGAACAAAAAAACACTTTATGAAATACTCGATTAGTGGGTAGCATAAGCTTAATTAAGATGAGAAATATGTTTAGCATTTTTAAGATAAGCGTCATCTGAAATAATATATTAAAAAAGCCAATCCGCATATTTATCAACTTCATCGGAATTCGCATATTCTATCGCCCGAATTTAAAACAGAGCCCTGTGGCGGAAGTAAATGTGATCTCCACATCCAGGAGGTTTGTTACATTTCAGTTAGACCAGGTAATATTACACTAATTACCAATGAAATTGGTAGTAAAATCTTAAAGCTAAACTTTTATCGAGGATTTTACTCGCAGCATCTCATAGATTAAACGTATCACATACGTTGAGTCGATTAACACTGAATTGTCTACGATATATGGTATGACAACCCAGGTATTAATCCTTTTCGTTTCATTAATTCCTATTTGTGAGTCATTAAAAGTAATATATGTACAAAAAGATGCTGAAAACCAGGGTCTGTTTCATAAATTTTTATATATATTTATTGAGGTTAAAGTTACTCGAACACCATTGCTTCTAAGTGGCCATTTTAAATTACCT